>RJWJ010002109.1:79452-96642 GCA_004363605.1 Indri indri
TTGAAAATTTAATATAAAATATTTAATTTATTATAGCATAAGATATTGAGCTTGTGGTGGGAGCTGTTATCATAATTATTATTTTCCCAAATCAAGAAATGTGGCGGGTTATAATGGCTTAAAGGATTTTTATTATTTTTGCTATTCAATGTAATTTTGCATCTCTTAGAGAAACGACATATTTAACTAGTAATATCACGTTTTAAGTGCATGTGAGAGAAATCATCTTTGATAAAATCATTTTTTACATTTTTCTAAAATATATTAATGCTACATTTTGGAATTTTTTTGGGGGGGAATGCTAAACTGGGATTTAAAAATTCTGCAAAAAAAAAAAAATGTAAATACAGCTACAAAATTGTGCCTGTTTATGAAATAAGTAATGTTGAGGTTTGCTCTATGGCCACTGGTGGAATGACTGAGTATACCAATTAGAATATACTCTGAATGATCCTATCACTTGAGTTTGAAAAGATTCATAAGATAACCAATAAAACCAATTCTAAGTTAATAGCATAATCAAAAATTAAGGTGAGATATTTTGATATTTTTGCTTATTTCAAAGCAATTATCTCTAAAACAATATTTTATTTATTCATTTATTTATTTTGAGACAAGGTCTCACTCTGCTGCCTAGGCTGGAGTGTAGTGGTGTTATCACAGGTCACTGCAACCTCAAACTCCTGGGCTCAAGCAGATCCTCTTGCCTCAGCCTCCTGAGTAGCTGGGACTACAGGTGTGCACCACCATGCACAGCTAATTTTTTGTTTTTTAATTTTTTGTAGAGATGGGATCTCCCTGTGTTACCTGGGCTAGTTTTGAACTCCTGCCTCAGCCTCCAAAAGTGCTGGGATTACAGCAGGAGTCATCATGCCTGGCCATAAACTTTTGAGAAATATTTGGTCCTAGCAAACAATTGAAACTCAAAGCAATCTTCAAAATAAAATTTTAGATTTTGATGTTAAATTTTCTTTAAGAAATATTGTTAGTCATTCTTTGTCAATAGTTATAACTTAATCCCTGGAACCTTATTCTAGGTAAAGTTTTTTAAAGGTTCACCCCCCAACCCCCCGATCAACTTTTCTTTTTATAGTCATCCTTAACTAGCTTATTTAATTCTCTGGCTTGAACCATCATTTGTCATGTGATGATTCTGAAACTTCTTACACTAGTGTTCTGACTTCCAGTCTACATTAACATCTAGAATATATAATAGTAAGTGTATGTATAAGTTTGTCTGTAAATACACACTCCTGTGAATACATATGCCTGTGTACAGAGGGAACTTCAAAAAGTTCATGGAAATGGGATTAAAAGATAAAAATGAAAAATATAATATTTATTTTTCAACATAAGCTTCATCAGGTTCAAAACACTTTTGTAAGTGATGACACCAGCCATTTGGTCCATCCCTAAAGAACTGAGGGTCCTGGGAACTTAACCACGTCAGTGCAGTCTTTTCTACGTTACTGGCTGAATAAAAACGGGTGCCTTCTACAGATTCTTTAAAATTAGGAATAAAAAGAAGTTAGAAGGCACCAAATCAGGACTGGAAGGCGGATACCTAACGATTTCCCATCAAAACTCTCACAATAGTGCCCTCATTGATGAGGGCATGAGCAGCGGCGTTACTGTAGTGGAGAAGGACTGCCGGTGAAAGTTTCCCAGGCATTTTTCTGACAAAGCTTTAGTTACCTTTCTCAAAACACTCTCCCGATAAGCAGACCATTGTCCTTTGGCCCTTCAGAAAGCCAGGCAGCAAAATGCCTTGAGCATTTCAAACACTATCGCCATGGCCTCTTCTCTTTTCCTGTACCATCAAAGATTAATGTTAAGATTAACATGTGGTTTTGAAGGAAAAAGAGTCAAGGACTTAGAAATTAATAGCAGGCAGAAAACAAGTCCCCGTGGCTCACATGTAAGTCATAACCTTGGTATCAACTGTAACCACTTCTGTACCATGTCATACATTTTTGTGCCAATGTCTCAGTTATAAAGATGCCTCCTCTTCTCATTCAACAATATAATTCAAAGCTGTGCTATATGGCCCATTTTGTGGCCCATGTCTGTACTGCACATTGCAGCCTTTATTAAAAATTAAATGATACTGCCAAAATAAAAGAATAATTACAAATTTACATGCAAAGAAAATTTACAGACTCTCATTCTCATCATTTTACCAAATTTACATGAGATTATCTATTTCTCCTACAATCTAGCCAAGGAAGGGTATTAGTGGACCTTGTTTTTGGCAATAATGAGTGGAAATTCAAATATTATATATACTTCTGAATAACTGGAACTCTTTTAAATATTTTATATGTTTACTAATAATTTGAATTCTTTCTTATATGAACTGGGTAGTTATATTTTTACTAATTCTATTTATTCTCTGTGTTTTCTCATTAATATTTAGTGATTCCTTACTACTGTGGAATAGTGTTCTATAACCAACTATGTAGATTACAAATGTTGCTTGCCTGTAAAGTTGTATTACTTATACATATTTCCCAGTGTTTTATAACTTGCTCTTGCCTAATTCAGAAGAATTGTTTTTTAACTCTACTTCAGTTTTCCCAAATTATTAAACTTAAGTTTAAAGAAACAGCAACTCTCTTTCTGCACTTATATTTCATTCTTCTATGAAATAATTAGATTTCTTACATAACTAGAGAGTTTGTCATGGACTGGTTTGGCAAATCATTTAAGTGCATTTGTGGCAAAAGAACACTTAAATTGAGAGAATCATGAGAGTATTGGGATACTAAAGAAAGCCTATGCCAGAGGAGAGTTGAGCACGCTAATTATGTTCCTATATTCTTTGACATAATTGCATATCCAATTGTTTCAATCCAATTTCTTTTGTAGCTAATTATTTTTACACGGTTTCAAATGTTACCATTATTGTACAGTAAGTCACTGCATATCTGCTTAAGAGTCTCTGTTCTATCTGGGGATTTGGCTGTTCACACCCACAGTGCCAGTCCTTTGTGCTGCAAGGAAGGAGGCCTCACTTTGCGTCTGCTCGAAGTGAACCATTCTTCCCCAGCCACTGCAGTGCTGGTTCACGGGAAGAAGAGTCCTTGTGTTCTTGGTAAAATTTTTCCTTATATTCCAGATAAATACTCCGTACTATAATTTGGCGGACAGACCACATTGCTCTGAGACACTGCTGTGAATTACCTGGTCAGGAATCTTTGTCCAAGCTAAGCAGGCCCTCCCAGACCAACCTCCCATCCTGTCTTCCCAAACTCACACAGTCCTCTCTGAACTGACGCTGAGCCACTGGAAAATCCCCATAAACCTTAACTTCTGCAAGTGTTCTCTTCAACCTCCTGCCCTTGTTAATCTTGGCTGTGTACCACCCCTCAGCCAAAAGCAAAGCCACACTTTCTCTTGCATTCTAAGACCCTTGTGGCTTGGACAGGAGAGTAGATGCCATTCCTATTCATATTTGCCTCTTCCAAACTATTATGTCTCTTTGCCCTTTTAAAAAATCCCCATTACTTTGAAACTCATAATGCTACAAACCATGTGCCGATTCTTCTTCTTCTTCTTTGTACTACTATGAATAATAATTCACTATTCTGGTCACTATTCGTATCACCTTTAACATCCACCCACCACAAGATGTTTTAAAATCTCTCCTATGTATTTATTTAATTGACAAATGAAAATTATATATATTTATTGTGTGCAACAGAATGTTTTGAAATATGTATACATCATGGAATGGCTAAATTGAGTTAATTACCACATGCATTACCTCACATACTTATCATTTTTTGTGGTGAGAACACTTAAAATCCACTCTCTCAGCGAGTTTCCAGTGTACTGTATGTTAGCCACGGACACCATGCTGTGTAGCAGGTCTCAGCCTCATCTTCCCTGACTCACACTTTAGATCCTTTGACCAACATCTCTTCACCCGGCCCTCCCCAGGGCCTCAGTACACCGCGTACTGTCTGCTTCTGCGGGAGTTTGGCACTTTTAGATTCTACACATGAGACAATACAGGCTGTTTGTCTTTCTGCGTCTGCCTTATTTCACTTAATATAATGTCCTCCAGGATCATTCTCTGTTACAATTGAACTGATTGTTCATGACTCCCAAACCAACTTCAAACACTCCACCGAGTTCCAGGCTCGTTTTTTCAAAAGCACCACCATGTAACAAATATTCTTGTTATTCTAGAAAATATGCCCAAAACAAATCTCTCGATTTCTCCAAATATGTTCTCTTGTTGGTGGGCCCCATCCCAATAAGTGGCACTATCATCACCCAGCTTCTTCAACCAATATGCTAAAAATTTTGGATCCTTCCTTTTCTAATACTACCATCTAGCACACTAGCAGGTCCCAAAATAGTTATCTTGAAAATATACCCCAAACTCCTCTGTATCTTTCCATATGTACCATGTTCATCTCAGACAAACCATCCTGAACTCTGGCTTGGAACACTGTCCTGAACAGGCCTGTTGTTTGTTTCAGTTGCTGGCCTGGACGATCCACTCTAACACACCTACAGTAGACAGAACAGTCTCCTAAAAAATACCAACCAGATCATTCTCTTTCCTCTGCTTAACACGCATGTTCTAGAATAAACTCCACACCCTTCACTATGGCCCCATATCTTGTGTTACTTCATCACGGTCTGTTTCTCTAACACCTTGTTATTTTTTTCTCTCACTACTCTCTATCTATGCTGGACTTATATTTAGACCTCAAGTAAATAAAAATTATTCCCCATGCAGAGTGTTTTCCCTTGCCCTTATCTGGAACATGCTTTCCCATTTATTTTGGCATGAAAAGCTCTTTTTTATTTTTAATATTATTTTTTAATTAGATCAAATATTTCACCATACAAACTGGGCGAACAGGACAGGTCCGGGAAAAAGCATGCTTCCCTGAAATGTCTGTTTTCAGAGGAAGGACAAGGAGAAGGGCAGGGAGGGGAGCGCAAGGGTGTGTGTGGGAGGGCAGGCAAGGGTTTTGAAATCGACAGTGGTTCGGAGTGGGCTCTACAGAGTAAGGATGTGTGGGTCTGGGGGCTTGGCAAGTCAGGGCGCTGGAGCAGTGCTTGATAACTTGGTGTGTCAGGGTCCCACGTTGGGGTGGAGCAAGGGATCTGCAAAATGAAAGCAGACCCTAAGCTCGAGCCTCAGGAGGTGGGTAGCAGGGCCCTCACTCTTAGGAGCCAATGGAGCCAGAAGGCTGGATGTCCACGGGGGCGAATGGGACCCTCCTGGAGCTGCTCTTGTGCGCAGGTGGCCGGCCGCGGCCGCCGCAGTGCAGCTGCTTCTCCCAGCTTTCCAGCGGGGAACTGTGCCCTGCACTGGCAGTGTCCCTGCAGCAGGCTAAGTGGCAGATGGGGAAGGCTGCGCATAAGGTCAGCCGCCTCCTCCTCGCAGACGCTGGGGCTCCAGGAGCGGAGGCTGTTCAGAGGCCCTGGCCTGGGCACAAATGAAGCAACCACTCAGTTTTAATCAGGGGCTTGAAGGCAGTCGGCGTGGCCTCCAGCTTCTGCCTGCTGCCCTTGCTCCCTGGGATCTCAAACCACAGTGGCGCGTCAGACTATTGTTCGAGATCTTCACCGGCTCAGCGTCCTGAGCACCGGCTCCTTGGCACGGGGCTCTGCGCGGTGCTCAGCTGCTGCACGCCTCGCCCATCGCGCCCCTGTCCTGGGGCTACCGAGGGGCCGCCCCTTCGCTCAGGCGGAGCGGTCTGGATCGTCACCGGGCTCCAGGTCCGTCTTGGGTTCTGGGCACTCCAAAGCCACCTCTTCATGTAACTCTCCCAGGCGCAGGAAACATGCGGCCCCATAGTGGTCTCCGAGGGCAGCCTGGCGCGGGAAGGGCCTGCACGCCTCGGTGACCCGCCTGCAGGCCTCGGCGGGTCCCAGTCTGGGGCATCACCCTGGACATGCGGAACGCGGTTCTGGGCCTCAGCGGGCCCGGGTGGTGGCACCGGCTGAGGCGTGCTCCGGGAGCTTGCCACGGTAGCCGACTGGGTGGTCGGACCTCACACTAGGGATTAGCCTTCCAGAAGTTCCCGATGTCTGCGGACGCGGCCGGAGGAGAAGCACCCAGGGCTCGTGTGGCCGTTGGCATCTGGGCGGCAAGAAAAGCACGCGGGCCGCTGGAACCATCCACACCGGGGCCACGCGGCCCGCCACCGGCGAAGACCCGCGCAGCGGGAGCCAGGGTCACCCTGTTACCTGGAGGACACAGAGGACACGGTAGGCACAAGCCTTTATCCTTCGTCTGCTGCCAGCAGGTTCTGGAGAGAGGGACCCAGGAAGTAGCTGGCACGCGCTCTGTCTCTCCCCAACGCGCATCTGTTTTGCCACATCCACGTACCGAACAGCTCGCCCACTCAAAATGTCTAATTCCGTGGTTTTACTATATCTCTGTCTCTGTGGATTTCCCTACTGTGCACTTCCATATAAATGGAATTATAGAATATGAGCTCGTTGGTGCCTGGCCTCTTTCACTTGGCGTAATGATTTCCAGGTTCGTTCTTGTGGCTCGAGCTTCCTTCCTTTTCATGTCCAAAAATTACTGCTTTGCCTGGATATCCCACACTGGTTTATCTTTTGATCGGTTGACAGACATTTGGATTGTTTTCACCTTTGGGCTACTATGAATAATACTGCTGTAGACATTCGTGCTCGAGACTGCGTGTAGATGAATGTGTTCATGTCTGTTGAGTGTGCAACCTGGAGAATTGCTCCGTCCGTGGTTAACATGTTTAACTTTTTGAGGAGCCACCAAACTCTTCTCCTGCACATCTGCACCATTTTGCATCCCCTTCAGCAATGTTGGTCTGTTATTGTACTTGACATTTAGAAAGAGAAAGTGTAATAATTTCTGCAGTTCATAAAAATTGCAGATAGGCTACTACTGACAGGAGGGCACTTGCTTTCATTATCATAACAATGAACATAATTCACTTGAATGCTCTTAAGGAAAAACAAATAACTAGGTTTTGTTTCAATAAATGAGATACATGCTTTATTCTTCTAGAATGGTTGTTAATGTCACTTTTTGCAATTTGCCTTTTAAGGAAATGGTGGGGGTAGACCACAATTTATGTTTGAGCACTGACAATGATGATTTTATGTAGACTCTTCTATAATTTTAAGCTTCTGTACATTCATATATAGATTTTCTTCTCTTTGAACCTTAGTGCAATTTCTCTTTTTTCCATTTTACTCCGTGTATACAGAGTAGAATGATTCACTTTCGTAACAAGAGTTCAAAATATCTGACTACAAAAACAAATTGTTTGAAGGCTTCTGGGTAGTGGATTGTCTCTGTCAAGTCTGAAGGTCTGTCCAAGGTGTTGTGACACAAACTGCTCTTGAGCGTGTTTTTCTCAAAAGTATGTGCAGAAGGCAACTCCTGGGCTGGCCCCAACAGTGAGGGACAGCAAGTAGAGACTGGCAGAGTAAGTAGCAAAGTCAAGCGTAGACAACAGGTCTTTGTGAGGATCTAAGAGACAAACTAGTGGATGGTGAAGACACTAAAAAGAGCTTACTGAGAACCTTCACAAGGCCCCTGCAGTTCAGCCAGGGGCTGATGGTCAGGAAAGGATGGGTGCTGCAGAAGAGCCTTAGCACTTCCTACTCACTCACTAATTTGTTCTCGTTTCCGCCAGATTCCTTAAATAATAATACACCAGTATATGATTTTGAAAATGCAATGATATCCCTATGCTATAATTTTCTTCTTAATAAGACATTTCTCGATACTGATGAAAATGACTTTTATAGATAAGAAGCTTTTTGATATGATATTATCATCAGAGAGGACAGTTAATACAATGGGGTCTAGATTTTTTTAAATGTATATTTTCTTCTAAATGTCTGCAGAGTTTTCCATGTCCTATTCGCAGTGCAACTCAATCGATGTCATTTCGGTTTGGTTTGTTTTGATTAAAGACCCTTCCAAAAACCAAAGTCTTCATGCTGTTGAGCTGCAGACAGCCATAAGTTAATCACCTCTAATACACCTTCACTGGTAAAGGTAACTTAAAAGTGATTTTCATAGACATTGAACATGTCTGTTTCTTCTCCTTCTCACACACCAGGAGATAACTGATTTCTTTTGGTTAGCTATATATTAGAGATTAATATAGATTATTGGTTCTCAATTATAGGCAACTTTGCTCTACTGGTACCCCTGCACCCCAAATCCACCCACCCTTTCAGGAACATTACGGAAGGTCTGTGATTGAGGTTGGGGTGGGGTGGTTGGGTATGTTACTTACAACTAATGGGCAGAGGCCAGGGATGCTGGTGAACATCCCATAGTGCACAAAACAGACTCCCACAACAGAGAATGACCTTCCCCCCTAATGACCAAAATGTCAGTGCTGCAGAGACTGTGAAACCCTGCTGTATACCCTTCTCCTGGGGTTATTAAATAATGTAACTAGGGTATGTTTATCAAAACTAAGAAATTAACATTGATTCAATGCAATCTATTTGGATTTCACATTTTTCCTTTAACACGCTTTTCTAGGAACTAACCCTCATTAGGCTCTTCTGATTTGTGAGATTTGTTCATTCTTTCCTTGTTTTCCATGATCTTGATACTTTTGAAGAATACTGGACAAGTATTTTCTAGAAGTGCTCCATTTTTAAAAATTTACTTTTAGCTCTTTGTTTAATGTTTACCTTTCAACAAAACCATAAATTCAAATAGCTTAAAGTGCTAAATCATCTAGAATTTTTATTGAAAAAAATAATACTCATATGCCATTTATCCCATTTTTTACCCCCGGAGAAATCTGTTTTCATAGTTTGTCATTTTTTTAGCTTATCTATTTATTTATTTTTTTAGCTTATTCCCCCTCCCACCTCAGCACTGCTACCTGTATGTGAGCTCTTTCTGTGTTCTTGCTCTTTTTCCTGATCTCTGAGATCTTCACATTTTCTTTTCTTTGTAGAGGTGATAGCTTGATTATGTTCAATAACTTGGTTCCAAATTTTGGTCATAGTTTTCATTCCTGTTGTATTTTTTACTTGGGAGTATTCTTTGATAAGCTTTTTAAACAACTTTATTGAGATGTAATTCATATGCCATACAGTTTACCCATTTGCAGTGCACAATTTAATGGCTTTTAGTATATTCACAGATATGGGTACCCATCACCACAGTAAATTTTAATATTTTAAGCACCTCAAAAAGAAACCCTGTGCACCACAGCTGTCGCCCCCTACCTTTAAACCCTACTCTCATCCACAAGCAGCCACTAATCTACTTTCTCTATTTGTAGATTTCCCTATTGTGGCCTTTATATAAATAAAATTATATAATATGTGGTCCTTTGTGACTGGCTTCTTTCACTTAGTACGTTCAAGTTTACCTGTGTTGTAGCATGTACTTCATTCCTTTTCATTTCCAAAAAATTATTCCATTGTGTGGTTATACCATGATTTCTTTATCTTTCTGTCAATTGATGGACATTTGGGTTGTTTCCACTTTTGGGCTATTAAACATTCATGTATAATACTTTTTGTGGACAAATATTTTCATTATCTTTGGTTTATACATGGGGATAAAATGCTTGGGTCATTCGATAACCATATAGGTAATCATTTGAGGAACTGCCAGACTGTTCAGCATGCATGAGGGTTCCAATTTCTCCACATTCTCACCAATAGTCATTATTATCTGACTTTTTCATTCTAGCTATTCTAGTTTTTGTGAAGTGGTATCTTATTGTGGTTTTGATTTGTGTTTTCCTAATGGCTAAAAGTGTGGAACATCTTTTCATATGCTTATTAGCCATTTGCACCTCTTCCTTGGGGAAATATCTATTCAGATTCTTTGTCCATTTTTTAATGGGGTTATCTGTCTTTTTATTATTGAGTTGTGAATGTGCATTATATATTATGCTTACAAGTTTCTTATTAGATATATGATTTGCAAATATTCTGTGGATTGTCTCTTCACTTTCTTTGAAGTAAAAATGTCTTTGATTTTAATAAAACCAAATTTAAGATATTTGCTAAATTCGAGGTCATGAAGGTATATATATATATATTATTATTATTAGATAAAAGGTTAGGAAGTTAGTGAACTAGGTAAGAAGTACAAATATTGAGTTGCTTCTGAACTCCATAGTCCATCACAGATACCAAAATGAAAAAAAAAAAAGTAAGTCTACCCAAGAAACACACCTACATTAGGACTATGACTCTTGCGGGTTTCTTTAAAACATAATAAAATTATGTTTTATGAGTGAGTTGGTATGTATATCCCCAATAGGTCATTCACTGTTTAGATAGAAAACTTCAGAAATTTGTATCTGTTCAAACTCCACTCTTTTAAGGGGGATGGCAGGAGTATTTCAACTGGTTCTGCAGCTAGAAGTAGATATCCTTAACCATTCCAAAGTGATAAAACTTCCTGCAACTCTATTTGTTCACGCTGGGATTTCTCTGGATTTTATTTTGAAATTGACTCTCCTGTGTGCACACATGTATACATACATGTGTGTATGATTTTAATGATTCATCCCTTCTTTCTCTATCATCTAGAAATTCCTTAGAATGCCTGATCCACTCATGATATCCCATCTATCTCATTGCCAATACTGTTGTCATTATGCTAGTTCCTTGGACTTCTTTATTTCATTTAAAGTGAGTTAAAGTCAATATGTGAGTTCAGTTTTTGTGTCCTTTAAAAAATATTTTTAACTTTTACATTTTTAATCATTCTAATTGGTTACAGTATTACAATAATTTTATAGGCCAGTAATTCTCAAACTTAAGTATGTGGCATCGTGATCACCTGGAGCACTCGCTAAACAAAGACTGCTGAGTCCCCTCCCTACAAGGCCTGGGTGGGGCTGAACAATCTTCATTTTTTATATCTTCCCAGGTAATGTCATTGAGAACCACTGACTGCTGTAGGCTTAATTGTGTATGCATCTGGTTTTAGCATCTGGAATTTGTTTGAGTTGAATGAATTTAAATTAGATCTTGAAGGTAAAGGAGATTATCATCTGACATCTAAGTTATAACGAGTATCATCTTCCTCATTTGGAAAAAAATGCATATTTTTAGGGAGCATTTCACAAAATTTCATGTTCGTTCAAATCATCTGGAGATGGTAAGATGCAGATTTTGATTCAGTAGATCTGAGATGTGGCCCCAAATTCTGCATTTCTAACAGCTCGTAAACTGGCAAAGGACCAGCCATTTTGTTTATAATCTGGGTGCTTGTTAGAAATGCAGGACCTCAGGCACCATCCCAGACCATTTAAATAAGCTTCTGCATTTTAATAAGATTCCCTGGTGGTTCGTGTGCATTTTAAGGTTTTGCATGCAGGAGTCTAGAAAGAAATCTGTAAAACTCTGTGCTGTGTGAATATGTTTAAAATACATTTTAAAAGCTCTCCCAGTGAATCTGCTTGTCAGCCTGGCAGAGAAGCCCCGGACTGGCTGGTGTGGCCTTGAGCATGGCCTGCTGCAGACTCTGTCATCCCATTCGGAAAGCGCTGGTTAAACCGACCTGTGGGACTGTGCAGTTGCTTCCTTCCATCCTGCTACCTGGTCACCCTCCCAAGGCTCTGCTCTGTTGGAGAATTATGTCACTTCACAAAAAGACTTCACTCACCTTGCGTCAAAAAAATAACGTTTGGTTGCTGTCCTCCTATATAATGTGATTAAATCTCAAAAATGTGCGGTAACTCATAATCAAGCCCAGATCACCAGACTGTAAACCAGCACTGAACATAGCAGGTGGCATAGGTGCTGGCACTTAAATGCTTGTTGACAGAATATTGCCTGCATTTTGGAAGGACTCAACTTTTCCCCTCCGTTTATGAACTCTGCTTGTATAAAACATTTTTCTTTTAGATTTAGACTTCTGGTAAGTGTTTTAGAGAATAATTTCATGTCATTGCATTCTTTCTGGATCGATCTCCTATTATACATCCAATAGTTTGTTATATACATGTGGAGCGAAATGTGTGCTCGCCGAAGTCCTGTTTGGATCCAATTCTATAATCAAAGATTTCAGGCAATAAAAGGAAAATAGAGGTGACATTTGATGCTGCACTATTTCTTCCCGAAAATGAAAGTTTTAAGGGCAAAGATTATGTCTCTTGAGTGCTGCTGTATACAATATCTCCCCTGCCATGGATGCTCAACACTTGTTAAATGAGAAATTCACCACACAGTTCTGTGAGTTAGAATTTTGATCACCTCCCTGAAAATGAGTACTGATGACAGAGTGGATAGCTGTGACAGGGCCTGCCAGGAAAGCAGGGATTGACATGCATAGCTCGGTGAGCTGCAGCTAGTTATGTTCTTGTAACTCTCCTGGATCCATAATTCAAAGTCTCACAGCTTGCATAAGATTTATCAGACAGAAAACAGTAATTACAAAGACATAATGAAGGGGTGATTTCCAGGGAAGACTCTTTGGTATATTGGATGGCACAGTAGGAAACATATTTTTGTAGCTTTTAAGAAAGATGAGCGCCGCAGGTGTTGGCATGGTAGTGTGTTCCCTTTGGCAGATAGATCTTCCTTTATTAGGATCATTTCAGATAGTCTTGTGTTCAGATGAAACTGGAAAGTTATTCTAAAATTTATTACAAATAATGAAAATCAAGAAAGATTCATCATCATAAAGCATGCATGTGTCTTGGTGACCTGGCCTCCTGACCTGGTGACCTGGCCTCCAGTGCCCTCTTGAGTAACTCATTTGATAGGAAAATGGTCCTCTGCCTTGACCACATCTCTCATACCAACAAAGTCACTGTCTATTGACAAGACAGTGAAAATTAATAGGTTAAATTGTGTTAAAATGTAAAAGTTCAATAATCTGTGGCAGGTGGTGTTTTGTCATCTCCAGGGTAATGATGGCAAAGACAAACAGCAGAACAAATATATGCCAAAGTTGATAGGTTTGTGGTTATGTCAGAGTGTAACTAAGTGGGTGATCGAATGCAGCAGCATTGCTCATGTTGATTTACTTCAGCTGAAGCCATCCCGAATGCCAACATACTGAATATCGTATTCTCTGCCGAAAACAATTCAGCCAGCAATCTCAGGACAGTGTTATTTGCTAGGAAAGTGATCAAACTTTTTTGAACAAAACAAATTTATGTGGAAAAAGGATTCCATGTAACACACAGATCCGTATGGTCACATTTCTTTCAAACCCATTATTGTGCCAGCCACCATATTAGTTGGATCTGCAGTTCCGTTACTTGAATCATGTTTGCAGGCTCACATTTCTTTTACTAAATCAACAGAGAGAACAGTTGGTTTATATGTAGGTGTAATAAAAAAGAGACATTTTTATAAACTTTGGAAGATATGTAGTGAGAGTGTCTGATTCCCAATTCAAAATAAAAATGATGAAATTATAGCTGTAACCTAAAATTATAATATTCATAAAATCTACTTGGCTTTGAATCATTACTGGAGAGTACATGAGGTTTTTAAAAAAAATTATTATGGGTTTCAACCAAATTCCTATGTTTTCAATGAACTAAAATGAGTCTTACAACATATGCATTTTTTAAAAATCTACCCATAAGTATATATTAATATATTTTAAGAATTAACTCACTGATGTATTATGTTTTAAAATCAAACTTTAAAAAATTTCTTTTGTCCAAAAAATATAATGTCACAAGTTAGATTATTGAGCACTTTGGAGAGATCTTTCAGGAATTCCGAAAAAAGAAAGTGAGACTGGGTGACTGTGGTCTGCGAACATACAGATCGTATTTCTAAGACACTGAAGAAGTTCAATACTGTAAAATATTGACTTTTTCGCTAATTTTATGGATAAAGAAATACAAGAAAATATTATCAGAAAAGAACTTCAGTCCACTCAAAGAAGACATATGAGTCTAACTTCCGCATGGGTAATGCTAGCGTGGTAGGTAAGAGAAAGCGGTAGGCGTCCTCTGTCTGAGACTCAGAGGAGTATCCGACAACTGACTCCCGAGACAGGTTCCTCTCATCTCAAAGGCAAAATGGCTTTTTAAATATTTGCCTTTGAATGTAAGGAAATCTGTACATTGCATATGAATCCAAAAGCCACAAGAAAATAGGATATTCACTTACCAGACGTTCCCGGATGGCTAACGCAGGGGCAGTAGGGCACTGATGTTGGGGAGGGAGAACACTCGTCATTCATGAGAACCACAGCGCAGGGTCGGACCGGTGGGAACTGGACAGCCCTGCACAGAGGTTTGCAGAAGTCCCACTGTGG
This sequence comes from Indri indri, assembly GCA_004363605.1. Taxonomy (NCBI): domain Eukaryota; kingdom Metazoa; phylum Chordata; class Mammalia; order Primates; family Indriidae; genus Indri; species Indri indri. Next base: position 93,701 of record RJWJ010002109.1, read on the forward strand.
TCGTTCCGTTCAGTCTGCGTGCCACGTATGTGTTTTCTCGTGGTGTTCTCTCTCAAGTACTTCTAGTAAAACCTTCAGTTATTGGGTGAGAGTGGGCATCCGTTTATCATGTCTAACAAAAAAAATATTTTACATTTTCATCCTTAAATAACATGTTTGCCATACCTTAGGATACTTATATCACATTAGTATGTCTAGTTCTTTAGGAATGTTCGTGTGCATGTGTGCTGAACTTTATAAATATTGTCTATTGCTTGACACAGTTACATACTTTTTGAACATTAAGCAGCACTCTTGATGCTGATACGCCAATGCCCAATCATCTTTACGTTCTTGTGATGAACACTATTGATCATTGGATTTTTAATTTATTAATTCATTGGAATATTAATATTTTAACCAGAATATTTGTATACAAATTTGTAAGTGCACATCAACTTTGATTTTTTTCCTTATATTATCCCAGAGGGTTTTCTTTCTTATGTGTCATCATTGAGTCTCCCTCAAGGTTGACTGACAATCCTTGAAAGTTTGGTGTCCAGGTTATACTAGTATATTAAAATAAGCCAGAGAGCTTTCATTCTTTTTCCATTTTGTAAAAGATTGAACATATGGAAATTTAATCAAATTTTAAAAATATGTATAGACCCATTCACATTTTCTATTTCTTCATGAATAAATTTTAATAATTTTATCTTTCTAGACTATTGTCTATTTATCAGTAATTTCAAATTTAATGGCAATAAGTTGTTTATAGTATTTAGGATGATCTTAAAAACTTCATTTTGTCTATAATTGTGCTGTCTTTTTCATTCTTTATATTGATCATTTATGGTTTATTTTTTCTACAGCATTGACAGATTACAATATTTTTAATGTTTTACCCAAAGCTTAGCATTTGGTTTTGATCTTTCATTTGCTATTTTATTTATTTCAATATTTTTATTTCTTTCCTTTAAATATGGGTTTGTTTCATTAGTTGTTTTCCAAAACTTTTAAGTCGAATTGTGAACCAATTCTCTCCTTCTTTTATAATATGTGCATTTTAATCTATAACTTTTTATGTATAGCTTTATCTATAAGTCAAAAATGTACTGTAATATTCATTTTTTTCCTCGGGGTCAATTTAATTTTTTGTTCCCTTAAAAATGACTGGTTTAAACTTCCAAATGTGTAATTTTTCTTTTTGTTTTAGCTGTCTCATTTTTTATTGGGTTTTAATTTTATTGCATTGTTGGCAGAAATATGTTCTATAGTTTCTTTTTGTTTTGTTTTCTGAGAACTTAATCTGTAGGGTTTCATGTGGTGATTTTTTGGTAAACATTGTTTATGTGCATAAAAAATGTGTTATCCATCCAATTCAAATTGCTAGCAGTGTCATTCAGATTCTCTTTAGCTTAAGGTTTTTCTTGTTTTAGATGTATCTATTTTGAAATGTATCTATTTTTCTTTTTTTCTATATATTTTTATTTTATTGTGGTAAGACCACATTACAAGATTTATCTTCTTAAAAAATTTTAAGTGTACATTACTGTTGACTATAGCTACATTATTGTGCAGCAGATCTCTAGAGCTTGTTTATCTTACTTACTAAAACCTAGCCCTGTTGATTAATAACTTCTTATTTCCCTCTCCTCACATCTTTGGCAACCATCATTCCAGTCATTGATTTTATGAATTTGAGTATTTTAGATACCTCATATAAATTTGAACATGTGGTGAGTGTCTCTCTGTGTCTGGTTTATTTCACTTAGTGTAATATTCTCAAGATCTTTCCATGTTGTCACATACTGCAGAATTTCCTTTTTTTTTTTTAAGGCTGAAGAATATTTCACAATATGTAAATAGCACATTTTCTTTATCCATTCATCTGTCATGGGCATTGATTTAGGTTGTTTCCCCATCTTGTCTGTTTTGTGGACAGTGTTGCAATGGGCATGAAAGTGTTGCTACCTCTTAGAGATTCTGATTTCAGTTCTTTTGGATGAATACCCAGATGTGGGATTACTAGATCATAAGGCAGTTCTATTTTCAATTTGTTGAGGAAACTCCATAGTGTTTTCCATTTTGCATTCTCAACAGCAGTTTGCAGGGGTTCCCATTTCTCCACATCCTTGCCAACACTTGTCTTTTGTTTTTGTTTGTTTGCTTTTCTATAATAACCACCCTAATGTACGTGAAGTGACATCTCATTGTCGTTTTCATTTGATTTTGATGATTAGTGATGATGACCATATTTTCATGTATCTATTGGCCATTTGCATGTCTTCTTTGGAGAAATGTCTATAAACGGTATCAGGAATACATAATGAAGAAAGGATAGTATCTTCAACAAATGTTGGGAAAACTGGATATCCATATGTGAAAGAAAAAAATCGGATGCTTATATCATACACAAAAATAAACTCAAAATGGTTTGAAGACACACTGTAAAAGTCCTGGACATTGTTCTGGGCAGTGACTTTTTGGATATATGATACAAAAAGCACAAACAACAAAAGTAAAAAAAATGGACAAATAAGATTACATCTCACTAAAAAGTACATGTACAGAAAACAGAACAGTTGACATAGTGTTAGGGACAACCAATGGAATTGAAAAAAAATTGCCAACTGCCAGCATGGTGGCTTACACCTGTAGTGCCAGCTACTCAGGAGGCTGAGGCAGGCTAGCTTTAGCCCAGAAGTTGGAGACTGTAGTCAGCTACGATTGCAGCACTGAGCTCCAGCCTGGGTGACGGAGTGAGACCCCATCTTTAAAAAAAAAAAAATTGCAGATCATATATCTTATTAAATAAAGAACTCATACAACTCAATAATAAAAAAGCTAATAACCAAATTAAAAAATGGTCTAAGGGCATAAATGGAAATGTATCCATTTTTAAAATCTTCCCCACAATGATTGGCAACTTGTCAGTTTCTCCTTGTATTTCTGTTGATTTT
>RJWJ010002109.1:96742-108727 GCA_004363605.1 Indri indri
TTTTTTTTTTTTTTGAAACAGAGTCTCACTCTGTTGCCCGGTCTAGAGTGCCATGGCATCAGGCTAGCTCACAGCAACCTCAAACTCCTGGGTTCAAGTGATCCTACTGCCTCAGCCTCCCGAGTAGCTGGGACTACAGGCATGTGCTACCATGCCTGGCTATTTTTTTCTATATATATTGTTTTAGTTGTCCAGATCATTTCTTTCTATTTTTAGTAGAGATGGGGGTCTTGCTCTTGCTCAGGCTGGTCTCGAACTCCTGACCTTGAGCAATCCACCCGCCTCAGCCTCCCAGAGTGCTAGGATTACAGGCGTGAGCCACCACGCCCTGCCAACAGACTTTATTTTTAGTGCAGTTTTAGGTTTATAGAAATGTTGAGCAGAAAGCACAGAGTTCCCACATGCCTTCTTTGCAAGCACACACAGTTTCTTCTGTTATTAACATTTTGCATTAGTGTGGTGCATTTATGACTATTGATGAACCAATACTGATACATTATTAACTAAAACCCATAGTGTACAGCAGTTCTTACTCTCTGTTGTATAAGTGATAGATTTTGTCAAACTCATAATGCTGTGAATCAACCACTTCAATATCAGGCCAGCAGTTTCACTGGCATAAAACCCTCTGTGCTATGCCTGTTTATCCCTCCTGCCCTCAGCCCCTGGAAACCCTGGTCTTTTTACTTTCTCTACAGTTTTGCTTTTTTCAGAATGTTATATACTTGGAATCAAAGAGTAGGTAGCCTTTTTAGACTGGCTTCTTTCACTTAGCAATATGAATTTAAGGTTCCTCTGTGTCTTTTTATGGCTTTATTGCTTATTTCTTTTTAACACTGAATAGTGTTTCATTGTATGAATGTACCACAGTTTATTCACTCACCTACAGAAGGATATCTCTGTTGCTTTCCATTTTGGGCAATTATGAAAAAAGGTGCTATAGGTATTCATTCACAGGACTTTCCACGGACATAAGTTTTTTTTTTTATTATTTTAGCATATTATGGGGGTACAGATGATCAGGTTACATATGATGCCCTTACACCCCCTCCCCCCCAAGGCCGAGCGTCAAGTGTGTCCATCCCTCGGATGGTGCGCATCGCACTCTTTGTGTATGCATATACCCGTCCCCTCATCCCCCATCTCCCTCCCCGCCGCCCGACATCCAATAGATGTTATTCTTATATGTGCACTTATGTGTTGATCAGTTAATACCAATTTGATGGTGAGTACATGTGGTGCTTGTCTTTCCACTCTTGGGATATTTCACTTAGTAGAATGCATTCCAGCTCTATCCAAGAGTATACAACAGGTGCTATATCACCATTGTTTCTTAAAGCTGAATAGTACTCCATGGTATACATAGAACACATTTTAAAATCCACTCATGTATTGATGGAAACCTGGGTTGTTTTCACATCTTTGCAATTGTGAATTGTGCTGCTATAAACATTCAGGTGCAGGTGTCTTTCTTATAGAGTATCATTTGTTCTTTTGGGTACATGCCCAGTAATGGGATTGCTGGATCGAATGGTACTTCTAATTGTATCTCCCTAAGGTATCTCCAAATTGCTTTCCACAGAGGTTGCACTAGTTTGCAGTCCCACCAGCAGTGTGTGAGTGTTCCTATCTCTCTGCATCCACGCCAACATTTATTGTTTTGAGATTTTTTGATAAAGGCCAGTCTCACTGGAGATAAGTGATATCTCATTGTGGTTTTGATTTGCATTTCCCTGATGATTAGAGATGTTGAGCATTTTTTCATATGTTTTTTGGCCATTATTGTGTCTTCTTTTGAAAAGTTTCTGTTCATGTCCTTTGCCCACTTTTTGATAGGGTTGTTTCATTTTTTCTTGTTAATTTTTCTGAGTTCTAAGTAGATTCTAGTTATCAGTGCTTTATCGGATTTGAAGCATGAAAAAATTTTCTCCCATTCTGTAGGTTGTCTGTTTGCTCTCGTGACAGTTTCTTTGGCTGTGCAGAAGCTTTTTAATTTGATCAGGTCCTATTTATTTATTTTGGTTGTTGCTGTGATTGCCTTTGGGGTCTTCTTCATAAATTCTTTGACTAGGCCAATGTGTAGAAGAGTATTTCCTACATATTCCTCTAGAATTTTAATAGTTTCACTCCTTAGGTTTAAATCAGTTACCCAGCATGAGTTGATTTTTGTGAGGGGTGAAAGGTGTGGATCCTGGTTCAGTCGTCTACATGTGGCTATCCAGTTTTCCCAGCACCATTTATTGAATAAGGATTCTTTTCCCCAGTGTATGTTTTTGTCTGCTTTGTCAAAGATTAGATAGCTATATGAGGATGGTTTTATATCTGGGTTCTTAGTTCTGTTCCACTGGTCAATGGCTCCGTTTTTGTGCCAGTACGAACCTGATTTGATCATTACAGCTTTGTAATAGAGTTTTAAGTCTGGCAAATTGATGCCTCCCATTTTGCTTTTATTGCCTAGAATTGCTTTTGCTATGCGGGGTCTTCTCTGGTTCCATACGAAGCGTAAGTTAGGTTTTCTACATCTGTGAAGAATGATATTGGTATTTTAATAGGGATTGCGTTGAATCTGTAGATCACTTTGGGTAGTATAGACATTTTAACAATGTTGATTCTGCCGACCCACGAGCATGGTATGGTTTTCCACCTGTTTACGTCCTCTGCTATTTCCTTCCTCAATGTTTCATAGTTCTCCCTGTAGAGGTCTTTTATCTCCTTAGTTAAATATATTCCTAGGTACTTGATTTTCTTTGTTGCTATTGTAAAAGGAACTGAGTCTTTGATTTGGTTCTCGGTATGACTGCTATTGGCGTATATGAAAGCCTCTGATTTGTGTGTATTGATTTTGTATCCTGAAACTTTAATGAATTCATTTATCAATTCTAGTAACCTCTTGGTTGAATTCTTGGGGTTTTCTAGATATCATATCATATCATGAGCATATAGTGAGAGTTTGATCTCTTTTGTTCCCATTCGTATGCCTTTAATTCCACTCTCTTGCCTGATTGCTGTGGCCAGAACTTCCAGCACAATGTTGAATAGAAGTGGAGATAGTGGGCAACCTTGTCTGGTTCCAGTTCTAAGTGGGAATGCTTTCAATTTTTCACCAGTCAGTATGATGTTGGCTGTGGGTTTGTCGTATATGGCTTGTATCATTTTTAGGTAGGCCCCATCTATGCCTATTTTGTTAAGTGTTCTTATCATAAAAGGTTGTTGAATTTTGTCAAATGCTTTTTCTATGTCTATTGAGAGAATCATACGGTTTTTGTTTTTGCTTCTGTTTATGTGGTGAATTACATTTATAGATTTGCATATGTTGAACCATCCCTGCATCTCTGGGATGAAGCCCACTTGGTCATGTTGGATTATTTTCTTAATAAGCACCTGGATTCGGTTAGCTAGAATTTTGTTGAGAATTTTTGCATCTATATTCATAAGGGATATTGGTCTGTAGTTTTCCTTATTTGATGCATCTTTTCCTGGTTTTGGTATCAGAGTTATGTTGGTTTCATAAAACGTGTTGGGGAGGAGTCCATCCTTCTCAATGTTGTGGAATAATTTCTGCAGCATAGGCACCAGTTCTTCTTTGTAGGTGTGGTAGAATTCAGGTGTGAAACCATCTGGCCCAGGACTTTCCTTTTTTTGAATTTTTTTTATTGCTGTTTCAATTTTAGTCCTTGATATTGGTCTGTTCAGGAATTCTATCTCTTCCTGGTTGAGCATAAGTTTTGAACTAATTTGCTAAATACCTACGGGTGTGATTCCCGGGTGGTAAGACTGGTTAGCTGTGTAAGAAGCTGCCCGACTGTCTTTGAAAGTGCCTGCACCGTTTACATTCCTGCCAGCCATGAAGGAGAGTGCCTCTTGCTCAACATCCTCACCAATATTTGGTGGTGTTAGTGTTTGGGATTCTATCCATTCTCATATATGTATAGTGGTATTTCATTGTTTTAATCTGCAGTTTCCTATTTATATATGATGTTGAGCATCTTTTCCTATGCTTATATGTGATCTGAATGTATCTTCCTTGGTGAGGTATGTGTTCAGATCTTTTGCCCATTTTTAAATTGAATTTGTATTTTAAGTGTTCTTTGTATATTTTGGACTTGTGCATACTTTCTCCCAGTCTATGTCTGCCATTTCCTTCTCTTAACACTGTCTTTCACAGAATATAAGTTTTCGATTTTATTAAAATAAAACATCTTTTTTATGGCAATTTTTGGAAAAAATTTTTTTCCATTTTTTATGGCAAATTTTTGTGTTGTATCTAAAAAGTCAACACCATACCTAATGGACACCTGGATTTTCTCCTATGTTATCTACCAGAAGTTGTATAGTTTTGTGTTTTACCTTTAGGTCTGTAATCCAGTTTTTCTTTGTTTTTATGAGAGGGATAAGGCCTGTGTCTAGATTCACTCTTTTGAATGTGCATGTCCGGCTGTTCCAACACCCTTTCTTGAAAAGACCATCCTTTCTATTAAGTTGCCTTTGCTGCTTTGTCAGTGATGAATTGACTCTATTTGTGAGTCTGTCTGAGCCATCTATACTGTTCCATTGATCTATTTGTACATTTTTATTGATAAAATATTTATATTCATTTATAATGTATCATTTATAATTTCTATTTTCATATCTTATTTTCATTCAATAAAGTTATCTTTGTCCCCACCTTGTTTTTAAGTATTATATAATTTTTCTTCTTTTAGGATGAACCTTAAATTTTAACATTACTTGACCAGAAAAAAATATAAAGCAAGTGAATTTGTCTATTTTTTTCCAGAATAAAAGCTAGTATTTTATCTACCATCTAGCTTACATTATTTTTCCTGAGTGTTTTCTTTCATGATATATTTGAAAGCCAAAAATCAATCATCATTATTGCTATTCATGCATTTAATCCTTAGTTAATTTTACCTGTAGTTATTTATAGTTCATTACTTATTTCAACTCATTCTTACAATCAGGGTTTATTTTTATTTTTTCTTAGGTAAATCCTTTCCTTGTCATTTTAGTGAGCATACGTGAGTGACAAATTCTATCAGTGTTTGGTTTCTAAAACATGTTTTTATTTTACTTACACTCTTGAATGATAATTTACGAGGGTATTCATCTCTAGGAAATGGTATCATTTCTCTTAAGCACTTAATATTTTTCCCCTTTTCTTCTGAACTCTTGAGGAGTATTCTTTATGTGGAATTCAGGGGTCAGCAAACTTTCCGTTAAGGGCTCTATCGTAAATATTTCATGTCTTGCAGGCTTTATTGTTTCTTCCACTGCTCCTCGAATCTGTCTTTGCAGCTCAAAATCAACCAGCCAATAAAATTTTGTTCACAAGAACAGGCAGCACATTCTAATTGACCACTTTCTAATTGTTATTTTTTTGTGTGTCAGTTTGTCTTTTGTCACAGATTATAAAGGTTTTTCACTTTGCATGTTGAGTTAGATGCATTGTATTCTTAAGAGGGGGCAGTGGAGCAGTAAGGATTAGTCTCCAGGAGAATAAGACAGAGGACATAGATAAATGACCAACACCATGCTCCCCAGGCTGGAATAGCCCTGAGGGGGGCTGAGCAAGTGATCCTGGGCGCACTTGTTGATGAACAGCTGTCAGTTGGGATGAGTTCAGTTTTGTTGGATAACAGAGTTGAAAATTGCCTACAGCTGGGAATTTGATTTCTTTCCCAATACCATGATTTTACCTAAGACCTAAGAATATAGATGGTGGCTTGAGTGGGTAGGTGGTGTGCTGGATGAAATGATCAATTAACACTAGGTTGATCACATGGCAGAAATACTCTCTAGGGATTAGGGGGATGGGGGGGCAAATCAACAACTAAAGGACACGGGGAGCACTAAGCGGGGGGTGGGAAGGGCATGCCTTAAACCCGCACTTGGGTGAGGCAAAGGCATAAAGAGTAACTGTAGTGTTTGTACCCTCACAATACCCTGGAATAAAAAAAAAAAAAGTTTAAATCAGAAATGATTTAAAAAATAATACTAGAATTGGATAAGATTATATTTTCTGACATGACACAGTTTAGTAATTTGAAAGCAGATTAAAAACTAATAGAAAAATATAATTAAAAATATTCATACCAATGTTTATACCTTAAAAATATGTTATTTCTGATCACAAGTACAATTTTTTTAGATGTGCATACATGTTTAAGTACTCGGGTTGATACAGTACATCCTCTTTTCAGACATATACGTCTGCTCTAGTAAACATAACCAATTGTTGTTGGAAGTGTTATGTTTGAACCCTAACTCCACCACCCATTAGAGTGTCGTTCATTCTTTCATTCAAAAATTAATTGTATGAACTAGTGCAAACGTGGCCCAAGCTCAGTGATAGGCAGTGGCTACAATGATGCTTTAGAGAACAAACTGCCTTCCTGGGTATTGATGATCAAGAGAGAGCAGAACAGGGAAACCAGAAATTACCTGGAAAGAAAACTGATGGCTTTCAAGGAAACAATCAAGTTGCTATGGAAACACTTGGGCCGATATCTCAACCAAGTGGTTCAGAGATTTTCTCAAAGAAGGAATACCAAAGATGGTTTTGAAGTATCATTACAATTTCATATAAAGAGAGGGGAGAAAAATATTTAAAGAGGTTATTTGAATGGTAATATTTGATGAGACAGCTCATGACCAATGTGATAATTAATTTTGTGCGTCAACTTGGCTGGGACACAGTGCCCAGCTATGTGACCAGACTTTATTCTGGATGTTTCTGTGAGGTTACTTTTGGATGATCTTACCTTTAAATTGGTGGACTTTGAGTGAAGCAGATTGCCCTCCACAATATGGGTTGACCTTCACCAATGAGCTGAAGGCCTGAACAGTACAAACCACTGATCTCCCCCGACATGCGGAAGCTACCGCAAACTGCCCTCCCTCTCGCGCTGCAGCCTCGGGCCCCCTGCACATTTTGGCCCTGCCAGCATCCATAGTGACATGAGCCAATTCTGCAAACCTATTTCTGTATATTTACTCATCCTATTGGTTCTATTTCTCTGGAGAACCATGACTGCTACAACCAAATAAACTGTGCTGGTAGTGATGGGGCTGGTGACGTGTGAATGGAATTAAGGAATGAGCTTGACGTGTGAATAATCTTGACCTCACAGTAGATTGCGCAGGACAGAGGAAGAGACGAGATGAAACTGTCCAAAGGATGCTCAGATTCTTGGCTTGGGGCAGTTAGATAAAATTATATCTATATCTATATCTATATTTTTTTGTTACTGAAATAAGTAAGGAGATGAAAGCTGCAAGTGTCAAGGAAGGACTAAGTTTTGCTCTAGATATGTATTAAAGGCAGCTATGCAACCAAGATGTTTAATAAACAGTTGGATTCAATGCCCCAAAGAGGAAAGAATTCTGGGATATAGCCAGAGATTTAGGAACCAAATTGAAGCTCCTGACATTAATTTATGTTGTATAATAAAAATCCTATTTTCAACTTTAGATATTAATAATTAGATAGGAATAACACCAACCTAATGTGATATCTACATTAAATTTTGTAATTTTTAATTTTTTCAACAGGTCGTACCTCACTTTGGTGCTTGTGGTTTATGTAAACGTTGGTGATGAGGAATGGGCTGTCTTCTGTGACATCCTGGTGGCTATTTAGACTCACAGCTCATTCAATAAATCATGGTTGGGCCATAGAAGGAAATTCAAAGGAAAACATTTGTTAAATTGCAAATGCTATGTAAGTGTAAGTTTACTTTAATAAAATGAACTTTTTGAAGCTTTAATGCCATTATGATTGATTTCTAAAAAAATAAATAATTAAATAACAATGATAAACTGAGACAATGGTCTCAATCTTTTTAAGTGGAATTTTGAGCTTTCTGCATGGGACAAGCAGAGGGCCATTGACAACACAATGCAATCCGGGCAGTGCTGCTCTCCGACTGGCACAGAAGTCTGTCGAAGAGACATCTGTGTAACGGGCATCGGATTTAGTGATCTGCTTGTTAGAGCTTTAATAAAGGCCCATCTCCTGACTGGAATGACTGTAATTTATATTATATTCCAAACCGGTAAAGATTAAAGAAGTAAGGTCAACTTGTCCACCACCCAGTTTTAAGGAAATACTGTGCATCTGCTAGTTGGTATTTGAAAGTGGAATTGCCCAAGTTAATGCAGGATTCAACAGCAGGAGATGCACTATTTAGGCATCTGAGTACACAGTTTAATACATTACTTCATGAAATATTAATATTATGACATTAATTTAACTTGATTTAGATACACATACTATAATAAGGGCACAAAAATTAAATGTTTTTACCAAACCAGGGTGCATTGCTCTGCACAGAGCTGCTGCCAGGAATGGTGTGCATTCACTGTCATCTCACATGGCCATTACGGAACTGAGTCAGCGACAGGGTGATGAAATTCTGAGAATATAGTAGATCAATAAATATATTTGATGATCAGGGATACATAGTACAAAAGCTCTTTGATGATTAAAATACAAACTGAGTCAACCTCTAAAGGTGCACAGAAGGCCTTAAGTCAAAAAGACACAAAGAAAAAAAAAAATAAGAAAGCAACTGTAGTTCCTGGTCTTGTTATCAACTGTCAGAAACGAACATCGTAGACTAGATCACACCAAGTTCCAACGCCGTTTCTGAGCAAGACACACATTGAAAGAGAGAAGGCACAGGGCCCTGTAGCATGTGATGCTGGACAGCAGCTCATCTCGAACCCTGGCTCCCAGGGTCCTTACGTGGTCTGTCTTCTCTGTGGATGAATCTTGCCCTCAATTTTCATCCACTTAGTGGAATCTTTCTCACAACAGAACCGCATGACCTGGTCTGTTCCCACCGGCGTGGGTAGTTGGCTGCACGTGAAGCCAGTCCTTACCAGCAGCAGCTCCTGCAGCTCCAGCCGATGCGTCCGTAGCAGGAAACTGCCGGCTCCTCAACGGGGTCACACACACCCAGCAATTGCAGCCTGCGTTAATCGATCAGTTTCAAGAAGACAAGTAGGGCTGAGGTTTATACGGATATTATTTTGAAAGAAAAGTTGTAAGTAAATTTTAGAACAAACATCGTGCGTCTTTTCTTGAGGTGTTTTTTAAAAATTTGTTTCAATTTATTCTCGCTGTCCCTCAGGTGCCTGCTGCGTCGCCTGCTCTTGCAGCTGCAGCCGGGACATCGGGGGATGCTACGGTGCCGGGATACTCGTGTCCTTGTAATGCATCCACGCACTTGTTATTTTCCTTCTCACGGGCTGGCATGCACAGGGCTCATCTTTTACTTAAAATAAATATTTGTATTTTATTGGAGCAGTCGCAAGTTTAAAAGTTCAGATAGACGTGAGGAAGCCAAGCAAATATTTTGGTCTACATTTGGCTTTGGGTTCTAGGGACATGTCTTCCTTCAGCAATAGGAGGAAAATGGTCCACATGGTCCCACCTAGCTCTGTGGGATTTGAACTAGGGACTTAGACAAATTCTGTGCCTCACTGGTCACCATACCCTGTGCGTATATATCTTTAGAGAACTCTGAGAAAACAGGCCTTTTGAATACATGATTAAGGTATCTCAGGGCCTTTTAATCAACTATCTTAATCTCAGCTCATTGTTTTGGAGGCAGCTTCCTTCCTTTCAACACTGGCATGCTGTTGAAGCTCCCAAATATCAAATAATCAAGACATGTAAATTTCCTTAGAAAATCTATACTTTTTTTAGGCCCGGCACCATGGCTAATGCCTATAATCCTAGCACTCTGGGAGGCCGAGGTGGGAGGATTGCTTGAGCTCAGGAATTTGACGCCAGCCTGAACAAGAACAAGACCCTGTCTCTACTAAAAGTAGAAAAATTAGCCAGATGTCATGGTGTGCACCTCTAGTCCCAGCTACTCGGGAGGCTGAGGCAGGAGGATCGCTTGAGCCCAGGAGTTTGAGGTTGCTGTGAGCTAGGCTGATGCCACGGCACTCTAGCCCTGGCAACAGAGTGAGACTGTGTCTCAAAAAAAAAAAAAAAAAAGAAAGAAAAGAAAAGATATACTTTTTTTAAATAATGAAAATGATCTAAACATATTTTTAAGGGCAATTTTTACCACTGTGTGTTTGTGATAAATAAACATCAACTATTTGGGAAAGCCAATTTGGTGCTGAGTGTGTCTAGGTATGCCCTCAGTTATAAACACATACCATGAAATTTCAGGCAGTAGCAAAGCTTCATTTGAAAGGACCTCTCATCCTTCAGTAAAACATGCACAAAGGAAAATGCACAAATTGAACACAGATGAATCATTACAAAGTGAACACGCCATGCAATTATCATCCTAGTCAAGAAATAAAACACAGCCCTTCTGGAGACCCACTGTGACGGTCACTGCTCTGTTCCTTTCTTAAAGTGAACATCATCATGAGTTCTAATAGCATGGATAATTTTTGCTCTTTTTGATTTTTAGATAAATGAAATCATACATTACATACTCACTTTTGTCCACTAGCTTTTGCTTAATATTATGTTTATAACTTTATTCATGTCATTTGGTGTAACAGTAGTTTGTTCCTTTTAAATATTGTATACCACTTTGTTGTGTTGATACGTCACAATTTACTGGTACATTTTATTTGCAATGGCTTTTAGATTATATTCAGTTTGGGACTATTATTATTAGAGCAAATGTGAATATTTCTGTATGTATGTTTTGAAATAAATACATACAAATACATTTATTTTGGTTTTAGACCAGTAAGTGAATCGCTGGATTACTGTCACCTTCAATCAATAATGCCAGCTGATTGTTTTCAAAGTGGTTTTATATCGATTTATGCAGTTACCAACCATATGTGGGATTCCAGGTGCTTCCCATTCTTGGGCACATTTGATACTGTCGATCCTTTTAGCTTTCGACATCCTGCTACATGTGAAGTGGTATTAAATTATGGTTTTAATTAGCATTTTAAAGGTTTTTAGTAAGCGCAAGAAGACTAGTCATTGACCGTTTATGTGTTCTTTTTGTGAAGTGCCTGTACACATCTCATGCTCATTTCTAAATTCTCAATATTCTTTTGTTATTAATAGTTTATATGCATTATTTTTTTAGTACATAGTTTTCCTCTTCACTCTCTAGAAAGTGCATTTTGATGAACTTAAGTTTCTAATTTTAAGTAATTTATTTATTACTGCTTTTTTTAATAGTTAGTGGCATTTGTTGTTGTTATGGTTAGCTCTATTGAAGAACTCATTACCTAAGACAATTCATGATGATATTCTCCTACATTATCTTTCTTATTGCTTTGTCTTTCAAATTCAGATTTTTAATTCAGCTGCAATTGAATTTTGTTTTTGATATGAGGTTGGGATCAATTGTTATTTTTTCCATCTTAGTACCCAATAACTCAGCATAATTTATTGAAAAGAACATTGTTGGCCCCCAAAACTTTGGGAGGCTGAGGCGAGAGGATTGCTTGAGACCAGGAGTTGGAGACCAACCTGAGCAACATAGCGAGACCCTGAACTATACAAAATTTAAAAATTAGCTGGGTATGGTGGTGCACGCCTGTAGTCCCAGCTGCTTAGACGACACCTCTGTACTCTAGTCTGGGCAACAGAGCAAGACCCTGTCTAAAAAAAGAAAAAAAAAACAAGAACACTCATTGTTTACCACTGGTTCATACTTTCACATTTGTCCTAAATGGAGTCTTTATATGGATGTGTTTATTTCTGGACACTCTTTTATTTTATTGGATCAACAGTACACTCAGTTAGTATATCTTATACCTTATAAGTCTTACTGTTGAGCGAGCAAGTCCTCCTCCTTTGTTCTTCCTGCTTGTCTCAGCTATTCTTGGTCCTTTAGATTTCCAGGTAGGTTTTAGAATCAGTTTCCAATTTCCACACATACAAAGAAAGTAGCTAGAATTTTTATTAGGATAGTATTGTATATACAAATTAATTTTGGGAGAACAAACATCTTTATAATATTGACTGTAAATAGAATTCACTTT
>RJWJ010002110.1:0-108690 GCA_004363605.1 Indri indri
CTTTCTGTTTTATACTGCTACTGCACGCACACACACACACACGCATACAAAAAGGCTAGATGGATTTTCATCAAATTTGTTGAAACAGGTTTTGCTGATTAGAAGTAGGGCCATGTGAAAAGAGAAAACAGTGATTTCCAGGGAACCCCTGGAAAGTATGAAGGACCACCAATTACAAAATGCAATTAGCAAATGAGCTACTTTTCCTGTTTGGATAGTCAGTAGTAACAAGGATGTATTTGTTTAATGATAGGTGTAATTACTGTTTGTTAAATGTTTTTATACTCAAGATAAGCACTTCTCAATAAGAGTCAATGCTATTTCATGGATGTTATGTAAGATTTCCCTAAGTTAAAATTAAACATAATTTACCAAAGCCATTTTGGCTTAGTAAACATAATTTTAAGCAAGTATTATTTATATCTAACTTTATTTATAATGCTATTTTGCAAAAATGATCTCCATGTAAAGAAGAAAACTGTAGATTTTTCTAAGTTAGAGCCTTAGAATACCTAACTTTAAATAGAGATGAGAACATATTTTGCAAAAGTAAATTTTCAGCAGGAAACTTTGAGAGAGGTTATACAATACCTTCAATGGTTTTTTTTGGTGCAGCAAAAAAAAAAAAAAAGTCCCAAAAAACACTCTTCTTCTTCATATAAAGGATTGGCATGGTCCATAGATAGAGATCATAGACACTAAAATTATCTATTCCACCCGTCTGCATAAGGTCTGAAATTCTAACCTTAACTAAAAAATTTGAAGATTTTATTTTCAAAAATACATATAACAAATTTCTAGCTCTTGTATTTTCAGAAAGTGAGCCAACGTATTTTGAAGACCTCATGCATACAAAACACTATGATAATCCATTTTGGGGAGGTAAGTCAACTTATTAATCATGTACGTAGGCATTAGCATAATAAACATGCTAAAAATTACCTGCATGTTTAGAAGCATGATGCATTGCCAAAATTCAGATATATAATATCAGGCAGCTGGGCCAGGAATGGGTGATGTATAGTCTATGCCAGTATCATATATGCAATAAAGCATGAGTGATTTTCTGCAAAAATCTTTGGAAAATTATGAAATCCTGCTTCACTTATGGCAGTTAGTCATTGTTTACACAATGATTCTAAGGCTGCATCCTGTTACATGGTGAGTTCAGCCTTTATTAAGTCAAAGCTCAGGAATGCACCACTGAAACTAGATAAAAGAAATTGTCACAATGATTCAAATATTCGTAAAGAAAAATTTCAGTGCTTCAAGCTCTGCACTATGAGACTACACAAATAGAAGGAAATGTTTCATTCCGAAATATTCCAAGTTCTCTTACTGACCAAATATTCAAATGCCAAGTTAGTTGACATGGAGAACAAAGTTAAAGTTCACAATGAATTTATTTCTCTGAAAAAGTTCTTACTTTAGAAGTTCAGACAGCCTACTTTCCACATTTAGAATAAATTTTTTATGCTAGTTCTTTTTCTAAGTGAATTGATAGACACTCAATCTTCCTTACTTTGTTCTTTTCTACAATATTTTGGATCATTTCTCATCTTCAGCAAATTAGAATTGATAATGAAATTTGAAAAAAAATATGGAAACATTTGCTTGTCAACATTGCTACCAGCTAATCTTTTCTGATTTGATTTTTCAAATATGAGATATTTCTTTTAAAATGATGAGAATTCTTAGTCATTGCAGAAGAATTGCAGACTCCCCGCTCCTCCTTTGGAAGTAGTCAGTGGTACAAATCCTGCTGCCCCTGTTCCATGAATATTTACATTTTTTTCAGTCAGTAGTAACTCAAATGGATTTCGATGCCCATTTCTTTCTATGATGCTATATATCAGCCTTTCTTTTGGATAGGTAGTTTTTGTAATGTAAGTTCCCTTCCTGTTTCACTACTTAGTATATCTGTTGCATCGACTTCATGTTGGCTTGACCTTCAGGTCATCCCATAAGTGTTGCAGAGAGCCTGAGCTATTTTGTTGACTTCTACTCCATGAGTAATTTATTCATTCTTCAATTCATTAGCTGTTGAATGGCTACAATGTCCCACACACTATTCTAGGGGCTGGGATATAGAAAAAACTGAACATAACAGAAGTTCAACTTTTATTCTAATGGGAAGAGATATATAATAAGAAAATAAGTAAGTAAAATTGATAGTATGTCAGATAATAAGTGCTATAGAGAAAATAAAGGCAAGAAGGGAGGAGGTGTACCAGGGGTAGTAGAGGAGGCAATGTTGAATATGGTTGGAGAAAGTATCAAAAACAGGGGAATTATTTAAGCAAATACTGGGGAGAAGTAAAGGAATAGGACATGCAGATCTCTGGGGAAAGAGGGTTCTATACCCAGGGAACAAGTGCAAAAACTCAGAGGCAGGAGTATGCCTGGCGTGCTCAAAAAGCAGCAAGAAATATGTACCATGGGCAACTTGAATGATGGATTTTCTACTTAGAGAGGAAAGACTAATGGAGAATAGAGGTTAGAGCAGGGATGGGCATGAGAACTTCAGGTACAGATGTATTCATTTGGAGATGTGTATTAGATATCCAAATGGAGATGTCCAATTTTAATTTGCATATATTCATCTATAGTTAAAGGACCTGTCTGGGCTGGAGATTTAGATTTGGGAGACCTTAGGGCATGTGTGTGTGTGTGTGTGTGTGTGTGTGTGTGTTAAGGCCATGGCGTGTCTAATGACAGATAATCAATTTTTATGCACATTAGGTGGTTTCTAATTCTTCTCTTGCCACAAAATTGGGGGACTCGAATAAAGCTATTACCTAAACTATTACTAAAAGTAATTTGTAATAATAGATCATTTAATTTGGGGGCATGTAATTTGAAAGGTGATGAAAGAATCAAGTGATATTTGCATAAAGAAATCTATCTTATTCCCATCTATGTGAATGAGGTTCCTCAGGGAGCACATATCTAACAATGAAAATGCAAACAAAAGCAGTTCTTCCACATTCAAAATAAGGAAATCAGATTATGTGGCTAGAGCTGGAAGTTAGGTTCATGTGTTTTGAGGGTTGTGCAGTGGTATTCTCTGATTTTCTTTTTTTTTTTTTTTGTCAATGTAATTGGAACAAGGTCATCAGCTGAGAGTGAGGAAAGAGGAGAAATTGTCGGGGTTTGAAGAGAGAGTAGAAGCTGTGAAATACCATTCATCTAGGAGAGAGACTAAATAAAATAAGGGCATAATGTAGGGTCACTAGAAGTTAGTGATCACAAATTGTTTAAAGTGATGAGCCTGTAAACACAGCTGGTTTTTCCTCTAGCCATTTTCAGTTGTGCTCAATTTTTTTTTTTTCTTTTCTCTAGCCACAGATACGGATGTGAAGTAGGCAAAGAATTGGATTTAATGAAAGTTGGACATTGCTAAGCAACAAGAACAATGAGAAAGTTGTGAGTGAGTGAGAAAAATGATGATCTTGAATTCAATTCAGGTAAGGATAAAGGAAGGTGAGGGTACAAGGAAGGTGAACAACAGTGATCAGTTCATAGAACCAAAGGATAACGCCTTATCATTTCTGGTGGTATCAAAGTATTGCTGAACTTTCCCATTCCCTTCCTTTTTTTCCTGCCTTCCCCTATCTTTTTTCAGTTTTGTTTTTGTTTTTGCCTTCTATTTTTCCCACCTATATAAGGTTTTTGAACAAGTTACTTAATCTCTCTGCTGTACCTCAGTTTCCTCAACTTCTAAACAGAACCCATCTCATTATATTGACGCGAGAGAAGAAATGAACTTCTACCTGAGGAATGCAAGTCCTTTTGAGTTATCGGGCCCAGAGACACATTAAGATGGCACAGCGATCATGTTCTATTCCCCACTTGAGCTATATATTCATTTCTTGAAACTGCTTGCTATTGCCACAAATAGTTAAAATTAAACCTGGTAATACCACCCCAGACACTATAACCCACACCCTATAGCTTAACAATATATAGCCCCTCACTAATCAATTTATTTCTGTAAACCAGTGAGAATTCCTGACAAACAATTCTGTAATACAGGCCTATTCCCTGCCCTCTTTTCCTCCTTTTTTTTTTTTTTTTTTTTTTGCCTTTAAAAACCTGCTTGTATCAAAAGCCACACAGAACTCTTAAACAAGGTTACTTGTGTCTGAGTCTTCTTGGAAGCTGTCTTTACTTTGGCTCAAGTAAATCTGTTTAAATCATATTTTGTGCTTCAGGTTCTTCCTTTTACATTGACAGTTGTGAAGATAAATTATTTAATGTATGTAAAACACTTGGAAGAGTATTTGGCATCCAGTAAGCATCCTACAAACATTAATTGTTATTATTATGATCCTTCTGTAGTATCTTTTCTTCTGTATATGTCTACTAAACTTCTACCACGTCCTGGTACTATGAGAGATATGGGAGTTACAAAGATGAATAGCACAGGCCCTCAACCCCACTCCTCAAGGAATTTACAAATGTTGTCAATACTAAGAGAACAGGGTGCTCTGGTATCACACCGAATAGACACTTAACAATGCCTGAGCTGATTTCTTATGACTGAGAATGAATTAGCCAAAGGGAGGGTGTTTGTTTGATAGGAACAGGAAGGAAATTCCAGGAGCAGACATGGGTGGTATCTTAAGTAATGATTCTTAAAACAACACAAGAATCTACAAGTATCCTCATGTGGGCTGATTCTGTTCACTAAAAGGCAAATAAGCTCTGAACATTCTTATGTATGAATGCCACACAATTCAGAAATGTCCTGATTTACATATGACTAAGAGCTCCTTACTAGTAACCTACAAGTGAGTTATTAAATGTCAATGTATTTTGTGGTCTGTATTAAAATTAGCTTATTTCAAAGAGTTTTCTGACAACTTTAATATGGTGTTATGTTGATACTCAGAAATCTGGTTTCTACTGTAAGCACACAGGTAGTATATTTCTTAAAAATTCAGAAGAAAACACTTTGTTATCAGTGCATGATAGTGTGACCTGATTCATGGTTTTCTTCTGCTGTTATTCTTGCCAAAATATATATCGGAACGCCTTTATCAGAATCAATTTTGCGGCAAATTGTTCAACCAATCCTAGAGCATACAATAACACGTTTTCCTGTTTTGAGATTATACCTTTCCAATATCAAAACCTTAAGAATTGTGTGCATTGAAATTTAAATATAAATCATTTCTTTCACTAAAGTAAATGCATATTTCACTTTTCAGAAAATCTCTGTAATTGGCTTTTTCTTGGTCATATGCTACCTCTCAAGGAATGCTGCTCAAAAAATGTACAACTTATTATCAAGACAAGTTGTAATTTTTAAAAAAATGGGTAATTTTTAAAATTGTAGAGTATTTTTAATAATATAGGAATCATGTATACAGTTCAGACTACTTCCTATCAAGTAAATAGTAAGCTGTTTATGTGTGTTGCTAGCAACAAATTCTCTGCAAACGTGACTATTATTTCCTCTCCAAATCTTTATATTGTTAAGAGTTAGAATACAGTGGGGTTTTTTTGATCTTTGTGTTCCTGGCCCTTATGGTGAACAGAATGGCACCCAATGATGTCCAAATCCTAATAGTTAGAAGCTATGAATGTATTCCATGTCATTTCAAAATAGACTGTGCAGATGTGATTAAGTTAAGGATCGTAATATGAGGATGTTATCATGGACTACCGTTTATGTGCAGTCTAAATATAAAGCCCTTATAAGGGAAAGAAGGAAGCAGGAAGAAGGATAGTTAGAGTCCAAGCAGGAGATGTAACGAAGTAGGGAAAAAGTCAGAGAAAGAGAGATTTGAAGATGTTCCACTGTTGGCTTTGGAGATGGAGAAAGGGGCCACAAGCCAACAAATGCAGGTGTCCTGTAGAAGATAGAAAAGTTAAGAAAACTGCTTCTCTTAGAGCCTCCAGAAGGAATGAAACTCTACAACAACTTGGTTTTAGGACTTCAGACCTCCATAACTGTAGGATAATAAATAGTGATGTGTTAAGCTAGCATGTTTGTGTTGATTTTGTGGTAATATGTTACAGAAATACAGGAAACTAATTCAGTCCTGTTTTAGAGTACTGCAATCACTAAAAAATTGAGAGCTTTTGATTTAGAGAATGATCATGACAGGCCTATTTAAAAGTAGCTAGCCATGAGTATGTCCCTGGACCTTACTATGGAAATAGAAAACCAATTGAAGGCCACAATGAACTCATCTCCGGGGCTCAGCAATGATCTGCCTGGGCTGGGAACCTGTGGGAGAGAAAATCAGATCTAATTTTACTCTTTTATTCTTCAAATATAGTAAACATATGGCAAAGAAATAACAAATTGTGAGTTAACGAACATCTTTTAAATTATTCTGTCTACTCAGAACCGTGTAAGCATTCCCTCTGCTTCCTTGGATACACTTGAACTGAACCAGGGGAGTTGAAAGCCCAGTTCAGATCAATTCTTGAGTGTATTTGTCTGACTACATAAACTCTAAATCCAAACACAAACAATTATTAATTAAATTGCGATTATCCATGCCTTTTAGTTCTTTCTAAAAGTGGATAGCAGAGATTTACTACATTTCTTTATAGTTTGTAAACAAGAAATACAAGTAGAATACTGTTAAATAGGTTATTCTTGTACAAGGTAATAACATGCTACCCCATCGAAAGTGATGAGAGGTATCCCTATGATAAGAGAACATTGGTAAAGTAAATACCATCAGGCTTGGAACAGATGATTTCTAGGGCAGTCCTATATTCGCTAGTGATGTTTGTAATCTATGCCAACCAATAGATACCTTTAATATATCATTAACCCTCATTCCTTACCTAAAGAATACTGTTTTGGTTTGAAATTTTAATGGTTTTAGAGGTTGAGAAATTTCTAAACACTGCAGGTAGCTGGACTATCTGGCCACTAATCATGTAGTAATGGAACTAGCACTCTATTACCTGCTCCAAATACTTCTATAAAAACATTTTAAAAATATTTTAAAGTTTCTTCTAGCTGCTTTTCCCAAGCTTAATATTTTAAAGGCACAGTAGAGTAACATGTTTTACTGAAGAAGATGGGTCTAAATGTACTTTTAGTGCAGAATGCACTAAGGGTGGCATTACTCATGTACCTACATTACTTTTTCACAGTACAGTAACAAGACTTCCTGAGATGTGTGTTCTATGAAGTTATTGATCAATAAAAAATGTTCTGGATAACCGACTTACTAGATCTTAGCTGTTGCCTTGTTCATGCACCAAGTATGATTTGAACACAAGCTTGTCTTATAACAGGAGCTGGAGCTGTATCTGCCAGTGAGACTTAGCTTTAGTTTTTCTCTCATCCCTCCACTGTGTTTTTGTTTGCTTGTTTTTACAAAAGGAAGAAATGGCTATGCAAGTTATTTGTTGGAAACACAAGCTGTACCACAATAATAAATTTTATGAAGTCATCCCAAAACTAGCAGCTCAAAACGGTAATCATTTATCTTGCTCACACATCTTCCAGTCAGCTGAGTATTGGCTGATCTATGCTGGGCTTGGCTGGGCTTGGCTGAAAGCTGTAAGTGTGGTCTGCTACACATGTCTCTCATCCTCTGGGACCAGAAGAATAGCTAAGACATGTTCTTTCATGAAAATTGAAGAAGCACAAGAGGGCGAGGCCTACCACACAAGCACATTTCAAGATTTTGCTTCTATTATATCCCTTAACATTGCCGACATCCCGTGGGCCAAAGCAAGCTACATGCCCAAGTCCAATATTAATAAAATATCAATGGCATGACTGCCCACAGTGGGAGGAAAAGGAGGGACAATATTGACTTAACAATAATCTAGGCCAGGCATGGTGGCTCATGCTTGTAATCCTAGCACTTTGGGAGGCCAAGGTGAGAGTATTGCTTGAGGCCAGGAGTTCAAGACCAGCCTGGGCAACAGAGCAAGACCCTGTTTCAAAACAAAACGATAATCTAAATTATTACTGTAAAGACTCTAAACAACTTAAGCCATACGTACAGCTCAAAAGACCAAAGGAAAAGCTGAAGAAACAAGTTTATAAAGGAAACGCAGTGGAACCAGGGGTCTATGTAAGACGAATCACAAGATTATCTCTGTAGGCACTGTCCCCCAATCATGATGGGCACCACTTATTTTCAGTCTTGTGTTATTTCAGTCAAATTTGAAATTTCAAGGAGAGTACATCTGTTTGGCTTCAGCTGGCTCATGTGCCTGCTCCTTGAGTTGGCTCATCAGGGCTTGGGAATATAAATACTGGCTCATTTTCATTTTGTCTTTCCTATTTGCCATCTAAGATGAAGTGTCAGCTTCTTTTTAATGGGGGTGTCCCTAAAGTTTGTAGAACTGGCTGTCAGTTTTGTCAGGAGTTACATATGTAAATAGATCTCAGCTGTTTATATCCAGTGGGAAAGAGAAAACTTCCATCATACCATTCTAGGCATGAGTCTAAAGTAAATCTGAATAGTTGTGAGGCCATGAAATTGAAAAATGATTATTGATATGCATGAATTAGAGACTGTAGAGCTGGTGATGATGGTCATTTTTTCTCTAATCCTGTATGCTGCATTGAACAGGAAAATAGCCAAATGAGTATCTGAATATCTTTAGGAAGGGCACAAAGAAAAATACATGCAAGCGGACAATAAACTAAAGTCAACTATGCATAGCAAATAGTATTACAAGTTTGGGATTTACTGCAGTCTTCACTGTCATTCAGAGATCTATGCAAAGAAGGTATCATAAAAAAATACTATAAAAATACATGAATATATAATTCCAGATATTGGTAGAGAAACATAGATGGCAACATTGAGTAAACCATGCATATGTTCACGTGGTGGAGTTCCGCATATCTGAACAACACTTCCCAATATTAAAATATTCATATTATTTAAAATATATGTAGATATATAAAAACACATACATCGCATGCCAGGTATGATACTGATAGACACTGAATGTTAAAATTGCTTTTAATTTTGCTTCAAATAATGCTGACTTAAATTTTTTATTCTAAAATACATAATGTAATATATATAGCAAATAGTGTATCTTTCTTTTTTATTTAATTGCTAATTTTGAATGTTTTAGAAAAACAACTTTTTGAAAACATGAAAATAATTATAATATTCAGTGTTTTTCTTTTTCATTTATGCTTTTTAATGACAATTGAATATTTACACATTTTTAATAATAACCTGTATTTTACTATCAATCCTTTAGAATGTACAAATTGAAATAGTGATAGGAATAGATAACACAAAAATGCAGATCAGAGAAGAAAAAAAGGAAACAGAACATCTTCAAAAGAATAGTCTGCTTACAATTTTATAAAACTGGAAGTCATGGAAGTGAGCAGATTCTCCTGGAACACGGTACATATGAAATGTGCAAATAAGGCATTGCATATTCTTAATTTAAGGAATTTTACTAATCAAAACAGTAAAAATGAACGAGAATTTTTTTTTCCATCAAATCAATAGTTTAAACAGGCCTAATAAAATCCCAGTAATTCATTTTCCTTGATAACTGAAAATGTAAGTGTCAAAACTCAAAACTCAAGCTATGAGAATGAAAAATTATTCACATCAAATTCACAACTCAGAAGAAACAAATGCCATCCTGGTTTTTCTATTAGAAAGTGAAAGAAAGTGCATTTATGAAACAGGCAGATAGAAGGAAAAAGACAACAGCTTCCAGAGTGTTAACTATGTTTTTCAAATTATGATCCTGGAAAACGGTTGTCACATCCTTCTGACAGTATGAGAGTATTTTTAGCAAAACAAAATCTGACTCCGATTAATGACTATGATTTTTCACTGGATATAGATGGTAGACTTTTTGGTATTTAATTTTAAATTAAAACTATTTTAAATAGAGAAATGTTGTAGAAATTGTCCTGTGTTGTAAATCAATGGCAAAGAATGTTATTACTACATTCACATGTTTTCCAACTAATCTTCAAGTTCCACCTTGGCTACTGAAGGGATTCATGACTGAAAACACTTAAGTTTTTGGTTAAGAATCACAAAATATTACTTTCTAATAAAAATAAAAATAATACACAAGTTATTTCCAATAAAAACCAAAATTAATCCAGAAATGCAATTACTAATACTTAAAAAGGCTGACTAAACATCAGCCAATAAGTAACATTGAACAAAGATAAATAAATTCCAATACAGACAAGAATAATATCATACGTTCAATATTAGCTGACCATAACAATGATTCATGGCAATGAAAGGACAATATTTACAGAAAGAAAAAAAATTCAAAATTTGTTGCAAGCATAGCTGATTATGTAAAATAGATAAAAAAATAACTAATTAGATGATTACTATCTGACATGGAGAAATAAAAATAAGAGTACTAGTTTAATGCATAACAAAGTAAAAAAGGAAGTTGTGCATAAATAAAAAAGTAAATATTATTCAAGTCAGCTTATTTGTACCAGAGACAAAAGCTATATCAAACTAATATTCATTATATTCATTATAAGTGTTATTGAACTCCCAGAAGAAAATAATAAAGTAGATTTAATCGATTTTATACCTGTTGTAAAAAGTATGCATTCTGGCTGAAGAAATGAGAGACAATTTTCAATTTTCAGCACTGATTTAGGAGTTTTTTTATGGCTATTATAATGATGCTAACATGTTTGATAATTAAAAATGTATACAAGCTAGGATCTGTGCCAAAAATCCAGAAGCATGTATAGCAGATAGAATTTGTCACTAGGAGACACAGCCAAATATATCAATAGCAATGACATTTCTCAGAAAATTTACATAAAGTTTGGGGGTTTTTTGTTTTGCTTTGGGGGGTTTCGGGTTTTGTTTTTGTTTTTTGGAATCTGCCCAAACATTGAACTAACAACTTAACTTGAACAAACAAATTGAAATACTGACCTTACAAACACACTTGGACACATGACGATAATGCCTACTAAATACTACCAAGCAATTAGATTTGATTAGGCAAGATGCTGCAAGATATTACATGTTTTAGAAGAGTAAACAGAAACTAACTGAAGACCCCTTAGTAAAGAGAAAACATGATCTTAGGTGAAATTTTGAATTAATATTGAATATGTGCCATTCAGTTATTTGTCACCAACTGTCGCTTGGTATTAACAAGGTTAACAGAAGCGTATCAAACAAATCTAAATTTGGCTATTTCACTTTCTAGAAGTTTAAATATACATATCTATATAAATATAAATCATTGTATGTGTTTTTAAATCAGCAAGATCTGTATGAGAAATATGCAGCAAAAATGACATTGCAACAAAACATATTGACATTGGAACAAGAAAATAAAAATGGTTTTTAGGACTGCAAAGGAGAAAGAAGACTACAAATAATCACCAATTTCTACACAGACTGTTTTCTGGCCTTTTTTTTTTTTTTTCAGAGTCTTATTGAGATAATTTTACATACCATAAAATTCACATATTTAAAATGGTCGGTTCAATGGTTTTTAGTATATTCACAGACCTGTGCAACCATCACCATAATCTAATTTTTCTCATATTTTTAAATAACAGCTTCATTGAGATACAATTCACATACCATAAAATTCATCTTCTGAAGCGTACATTTCAATAGTTTTTAGTGTATTCACAGTTGCACAACCATGTCCACTATCTAATTCCAGAATATTTTTTCACCCTAAAAAGAAACCCCTTACCAATTATCAGTCACTCCCCAGACTCCCCTTTTTCCCACACCCGTTGATGGAAAACCACTAATCTACTTTCTGTCTTTATGGATTTACCTATTCTGGACATTTCATATAAATGGAAATGTGGCCTTTTAGGTCTGGCTTCTCTCACTAAACAATGTTTTCAAGTTGCATCTATCAGAACTTCATTCATTTTTATAACCTAATAATATCCCATTGTACAGATATGCCATTTTTTTATCTATTCAACAGCTGATAAGACATTTGGGTTTTTTCACTTTTTGGCTATTATTAGTGCTATTACAAGCATAATTTTCAGTTCTCTTGAATATGTACCCAGGAGTGGAATTTCTGGGTCATATGGTAACTCTACTTTTAACATTTTTGGGAACTGCCAAACTATTTTCCAAAGCAATGGCAACATTTTATATACCCACGTGCAATGTATGAGGGTTCCAGTTTTTCCATATCCTTCCTAACACTTGTTGTTGTCTTTTTGTCATCGCTATCCTAGTGTGTATAAAGTGACATGTCATTTCAGTTTCGATTTGTTTGTCACTAACAACTGATGATGTTAAGCATTTTTTCATGTGCTTGTTGACAATTTTATGTTCTTTGGGAAAATGTCTATTCAAATCCTATGCCCATTTTTAGTTGGGTTATTTTTGTGTTTTTGGTGTTGACTTGTAATTCTTTCTATTTTAAGATTAAAATACAGTGTTGAAATAGAAATTTGATAAAAACTGAATAAACACTGCTCTCTTTTGTTTTTTAATAATATATAATTTTTTTAAAAGTTGAAAATACAACATAAATAATAGAGTTGGATTTAAATATCACCTTTGAAAGATGGTAAAATTACAGTAGACATGATAGCAATTCGCGCATAAAATTAGATATTTTGAATATTTTATATGATCTGATAATTTATCAGTGGACCCCCTTTGCCATGTTTGAACATGTTATGTAAAAATCAAGGGTCCCTTTCTAAATTTAAATATTCATTTACAAAATTTGTCCATAATTTCTGTTTCTACTGCCACTGCAGAGCAAAATTTTTTCAAGTTGAAATTTATGCCAAAATAACCATCTAAACACTATAAAGTAATTTAATTTGGCATTACTATCATTTAAATGCAAATTATGTGAAAAATCTTGATTGTAATAACAACATGGGAAATAAATTAAGGGATAATTTATTTCCTGGCTAAACATATAATAATTTATGAATGATATATCTTATTACAAATTTAAACATTTCCCATCCATCAAAAAAATTCAGTCATGGCCCATTGTAATTAATATGGTAATTAATACAGTTATCTATGATATTTTTCCAGCTTTCAGTCAAATGAAAACCACTGTTCTATACATATTTTTCAATTTTGTCTTAATAATGTCAAGACCAAGGTATAAGATATTATATATTTATTTAACAGTTCGTTAACTCGATATATAATTTTTAAAATATTTGGACATATCCATTTGTTCTCTTCTCCTGGCAGGCCTCTTCATGCCTATTGCTAAAAATTTGTGAATGGATTACAATGGTGTATATTTCACGATTACAGCACATGAATCACTGGAAGAGGCTGAATATGAGTCTCTCTCCCCTAATCCTGGAATGCCCAAGGAACCCGTGACTGTGTTGAGAAGGAGAGGCCTGGGTATGAAGACATAAAATGATAAAGCCAATCTAAAAAAGTGTATCTAGAAAAGAAGTGTGGGCAGCTATCATCACATGTTTCACACTGAATCAAATAGCTTAAAAGCCCTAGAATATTATTAACAAAATCATACAACTGGAGAAAATGTAAACCTGAATTATAAATGTCTAAGACTGTGAGAGACTTAAAATGACCCAGCATTCTCTTCTGTTTATAGGCATGGGGCAGAGAGAGAAAGCTACTCAGCCCCTAAGGGTGATGTAGTCTTATCTAATGCCCACTATGGATGCAGCCAAAGATCATGGGGAAAAATAATGGACTTGAGACTCACCTGCCACAGAGCAAGATTGGGATCTAATCAGGCAACATTCTTATACCACTTCCATCTTCCAAGGTAGAAGGTCTCCATCACCTTCGCTTGGTGAGATTTCAGAACTATTGTGGATCAGATTTGTGCCTACCACGTATCTTCTACTCTTCATCTTTTCAAAAGGAAGTGTTTAATGAATGCAATTATTCTGTCCCTATTCTACTGCTGTATATTTGGAAAGCCTGGAAAAGTAACTACTGTTTTAAGCTCATGCCTGTCCAGAGCAAGAGAAATCACAATCAGATTTGATGTGGAGTCTACTGCATCATACCTGGAGAGCCTAGGCTTTGAGCCTGATGCCTTGGCAAAACAAAGCTTTTGGATTGACATCTTTGGAGAGAGGCTGAGTATATTTTGCCTAAGAGAAATAGACTGAGATAAACATTAGGCGATCTGAAGGATAGAAAGTGATAGTCCTTAATGCTCTGTACCAAATATTTCCAGTTTTCAGCTTCCTGGGCACCTGTGGTTAAGTGGGCCATGTGACCAGATTTGGCTAATGGGTTATGATGGAAGTGGGATGCCATTTCCAGGCTGAGATTTTCCTTGCTCTGTAAGACTCTATGATGACAAACAATGTCTGACACAGTAGCTGTTTCATTAGCCTAAGTCCAGAGAGAGTAACCTTGAGGTAGAGCTTCAGCCAATCTCCAGCAGACATAGTGGTAGATGACGGAGAAATTACCACTGTTGTTATAAGCCATAAAGAGCTGGGAGTTGTTACCACATTATAATCTAGGCTATCCTGATTGTTACAGTGACATTAAACACATCACCTTCTTTAATGAAAATGGAACGTTTCTCCAAATGATAAAAATATCAGAGACATTTAATTGTTAAACTGGCAAAGAAACATTATGAATCATAAATATTAGGTCAAATTTATTTTTGCGCCTACTTTGTTGGCCCTATGGCCCAGAAGCATGCTATACTTTGTCCTGTGAAAAGCAGATTAACTTCTAAATTTGAGATCTTTTACCTCATCTATAGTATTTACAGTTACTGCAGGTGGCACAATGATTTTAGAATAATGAAAGCTAATGTGGCTAATTTCTCCCCAGGATACTTGGCAGTTTCTCTCAATCTTCTGGTTACTTTCTCAAAACAGCTGGAACTTAATTCTGAAAATACAGAGAGACAACATTGTCCTACAGCTTTTAATTGCCAATTAAGCAGGTTTCAATTTATGAATCTATCTCTTATGTGATTACAATATAGTTTAAAAAGAAGGTTTTTAAACACTATAAAGATTACTTCTTCACATTTCTTACCTAAGTTGTTAGGGTTAATAGGTTTCATTCAACAGCTATAAATAAATAAATTTCTTTATATAACTGCTGAGGAAATGTAAAATATCTATACTCTTGTATCTCATATCTGCTCAAATTTTAATGATATTAAATTGAATTTATAGTAATATCAAGCAGATAAGTAAATGAAAAAGACATCATTGTAAATTAATGAACTGATATTGACTAAGCAAAAAGCATAAATATCACATATCCTGCATATTTCAGAAATATACATATGAGAAGTATATATAATATCTATTTATAGAGAGAGATATATATATACATATATGTGGGTGTTTATATATATACACACACACCAGTTATACTTATCCAATAAACCATATACATGAAATCCTCAAGTTGAAATTTTCTTAAAGAAAACCAATAGTATACATGCCCAAACACAAAATCATGTTTTTAAAGAAGTATTGTTACAAAGGACTCTTGACTTATATTTAGCTCTGATCGCTGATATTAGTGAGCTAAATTATTTCACTGTGTCTATATTCCCATAAGGGGGAAAACAAGCAGTATTTTCTCAGTTAACTGGCTCTAGAGTAAAGAGTTCTTATTGCATTCCTACTGTACTTCCAAAGTTAAACAATATCTTATACTAAAATAGTGTTTGAGTAAAGTTTTATTAAACATGATTTTTGTGTTATTAATAACATATCGATTTGTACATTTCCCCCCAAGACCTATTTCTCTATCTCTCTATGAACTCCAAAAATGGAAGAAGTAATTCAAATTTTCTTTGTATATTAACTATTAAAACTAACAAAAATTGATACTAAGATGGTCAGAAATTTAAGGAAGGGGAAGATCCTATTTACTTAAAGTAGAAAATCCTAGTATCAGTCCCGTACCCCTCAATCTTCCACAAGGGACACCACCCTCTTGTATAGTGGTCCTCAACCTTGGCTTTAAAAATTCTGATGTTCAGGACATAACCTGAATCAATATACCTTTTGGGTGTGTGATAGTTAATTTTATGTGTCAATTTGACTGGGTCATAGGGTGCCCAGATATTTGATCAAGCATTATTCTGGGTGTTTCTGTGAGGATGTTTTTGGATGAGTTGAAGATTTACATTGATAGACCGAAGAAAACAGATTGCCCTCCCTAAGTGGGTTGCCCAAATTCAATCAGCTGAAGTTCTAATTTTTATTAGAACAAAAAGGCTGACCCTCCTCTAAAGAAGTAGGGATTTCTTCTGCCTGACTGCTGGAGAAAACATCAGTTTTCTCCTGTCTTCACACTTACACTGAAACATTGGGTCTTTCTAGATCTCTAGCATGCTGGCTTTTGGACTAGAACTATGCCATCAGCTTTCCTGAGTCTCCAGATTGCTGAAAGCAGATCTTGGGACTTGTCAGTTTCCATAATCACACGAGCCGATTCCTTATAATCTCTCTCTCTCTCTCTCTCTCTCTCTCTCTCTCTCTCTCTCTCTCACACACACACACACACACACACACACACACACACACACACACACACACATTTGTCTGTTGGTTCTGTTTCTATGAAGAACCATACTAATACAGGATGGAATGTAGATATCACTATTTTTAAAACTTTCAGATTGCTTCAGTGTGCAGCGAAGGTTGAAAGCACTGTGCTGGCACATTTAAGAAAATTTACAGTTGCTGCTCCAAATTGTGGATGTGTGTGTGTGTGTGTGCATGCATGTGTGTGCACACATGTATTTTCTTCCCTATTCCACCACAGGCAAACACTTATTTTTCTACTGATTTAATCCTGAAACGTATGGGCTACAGTTACCCATGGGTGTATCATGTGTTCCCTTCAAAGGATTCAAAAGGGATAGAGGAAAGCATAGGTCTCATCTACTTTTAGGGCCTGGTTCCTTACATTTCTCCATAATATCACTACTAGAGTTGTACAGACACTTTAGATTTTAACAAAGAGCTGGAGAAAGCAAAAGGCCTTATATTAGTTACTAATTTTAAAATGTATGCTAAACTACTTTTTCCATAATGCAAGGGGGGATTGTCCAAAAAGTCAAACTGTTCACAGGATGCCTGCATTAGTTAGCATAAAAGGCTAAGTTTCTGTAACAAAGACACTGTAAAACACAGTGGCTTGAGTAAGACATTATCTTATTTCTCTGTCACATAAAGTTCCAAGGTGGGTATTCCAGGTCTTGTGGGCAGTTCTGCTGCACCCAGACATTCTAGGATCCAGGGTTCTTGCATTACATTCTTCCACCATCCACTAGGGCATTTTCATTATCTGTGTGAACAAAGCATGAACATCTTTTGAGGTTCACTGTAGTTTCCACCTGGCCGAAAGAGGAAAAGAGCAGAAATCAGGCATGGCCATCACCCTAAAACACAGGCCTGGAAGTGGCATAGTCATTAAGGAGAACTCAGCCGCATGGCTGCACACATGGGATATGTAGTCTATCTATGAAGCCAGTAAGAAAAATAAATGAATTTTGATGGGAAATAACAGTACCTTGACACAATCATCTGAAAATTCCCGGTTTCTAAGCCTCTTGCACTGTGCTGAATGGAAAGGGGTATATTTAACTTATACTGAATTACTAATTTTCTTCTTTCAAGCTCCCATAATTTTTATTTTTCATTATAAAGATCCTGACTTATTTAAAAAAATAATTTAGAAATGTACGTCAAAATTTATAAAATAAAATTGAGTAGAAAAAGGAGAGTGGAGAAATAGCCAAAATTTATAAAATACCATAGAGTAAAAGCAAACAGTTAAGTAAACTCTGTTAGGAAAACAAGGCTAAGACTGTCATATTCTTAGCACGTATAAATATGAATGATTACATAATATCTATGGTATGTCCAAAATTCAGCTTTGAACTTCCTAGCAGTAAAAGAAAATAGAAAAACAAGTGCATTTATAAGATTCACCAAAGCAATTACATAAAATTTACCTTTAAAAGTAGATAACATTTAGTGAGCAATTTTTAGGTGTTTTGCCCACTCTAGGCAACTTGCTTATATTAGTTCATTTAAACATTACAATAATGCCATAAAATAGGTACTGTTATAGTCCTAGTATTAGGGATAAGAAAGTAGAGGCCCACTTAATTCACCATCATAAAACTATTAAGTTGTAAAACTTGGATTCAATCATGGGCAAAACAAGTGTAAAGCCAATGCCTTTAACTACTATATTATAATGCCTTCTAAACATTGACGTTTGTTTTTACCTTTTTTATTTGGACATTATTGATTCATAGGAATTTTCAACAAAAGTACAAAGAGATTCTGTGTGCACTTTACCCAGTTTTTCCCAATGGTTACATCTTAAATAATTATAGTACAGAATCAAAGCCAATATGGTACAATATCAAAAGATACGCATGCATTTTGTACAATGTGTGTCTATAGATCTTTGTCATGGATTGTTGTACCCACACCTCAAATAAAACACTGAACCATTCCATCACCACAAAGATCTGCCTTGTGCTATTCCTTTGTTACATCCACTCCCCTACCCCGAACCATACCAACACTTGGCAAGCACCAATTTGTTTGTCACCTACATAATGTTGTCATTTTGAGAATATTGCTTAAATGGAACCATACAATGTATGGCTTTTTGAGACTGGCTTCTTCATTCAGCATAATGCTTTTGGGGTCCATCCAAGTTGTACATATAACCGGTTTGCTACTTTTTATTGCTGAGTAATTGTCTACGGTAGAGATGTACCACTGCTTGTCAAACTTTTCACCTATTTAGGAAATTTTCTGTGTTTGTAGTGTTTGGCTATTACAAATAAAGCTGATACAAAACTTTGCATACAGGATTTTTTTGTGGACACAACTTCTCTATTTTCTGGGAAAAATGTACAAGAACGTGCTAACTTGAATGTATGGTTAGTGTTTATTTAGTGTTGACGTTGTTTTAAGGAAATGACAAACCATTTTTTCAGAGTGGCTGCACAATTTTAAATTTCCATTAGTCATATGGATCAATTTTTTCTGCATCCTTCCCGAAATTTTTATTGTCACTAATTTTTATTTTAGTTGTTCTAATAGTTGTGTAGTGATATCTCATAATGGATTAGCATTTCTTTGGTGCATTCAAACCTCTTCGGAGGTAGTTCAAACTATTCTAGAAATTGGGAGACCTGAATAACCACCCTGTCTTTTCCTAGAGCTAGTTCTGTTACCTAATACAGGTCCTTAACTTGTATGAATCTCAGTTTTCTTTACTGAGAAGTGAGAATAATAATAACTATCTCACATCCTTATTACTACGAAGATGAAATGATAAAACATATGTAAGAATGTTATTAAATATTTTCCTCTTTTGTAACATAAAATCATTGTTTTTAATTTGCAGGAACTTTTCTTTGTAAAGATTTAGGAACTTAGGTTTGTTTGGCCTTCTTTTCTTTTTGGTTATTTCTACTACCCTTCCTCACCTAAGCATTTGTCTATTTTTTGCTTTGCCTGAAGTGAGAAGTCCCAAACCATCAAAGACATTTTAGTCTTTGTTGTCGTTATCAACATTCAAATAAAAAAAGCATCTAAAATATTTTGTTTACTTTTTCTGTATAGTGACAATAAAATCATAGACTCTCATAGCTTGGATGACATTAGAAATTATCAAGTCCAGCCTTATCATTTATTTCATGATCACAAGCCAAAGACTCAGCCAGCTTAAATGACCTACACAGTTCCCACAACTAATTGAGAACAGTTATAGGAACAATCTCTAGGTGTGTAGAGTCCTAGCTAAAGCCACATTCTCACTGGAAGCTGTGCTTCCTCTCTAAAATTCCCCTTCCCCCTGCATTATGACATCGTAGCTTTCTCTGTTTACTATTTATCTCTTTGTGTGTGTCCCCTTTAGGTTTCACTACATGCTTCCGATTCCTGTACTCTCACTCTTAATGGTTGAAATCCTTTCTCCCTTCTGGAAATCCTTCTTACACCCTGTCCTCGAGTTGAGTTCCATTATCACACCCTCCCCGCCCCCCCGCCCCCGCAACACACACACTCCTCGCATTCTTCCCAGTCTTACTCCCCTTCCTTGACGTACTGCCTTTAGCCACCTTCCTATCTCAGTCTGCTCCCCTCTGCATAAATAGTTCCCCTGTCTGGATCTTCCATACCCATCTCCCACAGTACATGACCCAAAGCCCATAATTATGGCTCCTTAGGAACTTTTTTACCCCATCCCTCAGTATACAATCTTTAGCCCTACATGTTGTTTAGGAATAAAGCTCTTTAGTTTTTCTTGTTTTGATTTCAATAATGTTATAATAATACTGTGTGTATCTTTAGTTGTTTGGCTGTTTAATTTTTTTTTTATTTTATAGTTACAGATTCACAGGAAGTTACAAAGAAATGCATGGAGA
Organism: Indri indri; assembly: GCA_004363605.1. Taxonomy (NCBI): domain Eukaryota; kingdom Metazoa; phylum Chordata; class Mammalia; order Primates; family Indriidae; genus Indri; species Indri indri. Next base: position 20,371 of record RJWJ010002110.1, read on the forward strand.
GGTCCCATGCACTCATCACCTAGTCTTCCCTAATGTTAACATCCTTCATAACCAGAGCACAATTACCAAAACCAGATTATTGACACTGTTACAATCCATAGTTTACTCTGATTTTGTCAGTTATGCATTTATGTGTGTATGTGTGTGTATGCGTGTAGCTCTATGCAATATCATTATGTGTAGTTTCATGTAACACCACCTCTATCAGGATATTTAACTGTACCATTCCCACAGAACTCCTTGGTGGTACCCCTTATAACCACATCTATACTCCCCCATGCCTTTCCCTAACCCCTTTCAAATGCTAATCTATTTCTACCTCTATAACTTTGCATATGCATTTTTGAGTGTTATGTGTTCTCCAAGGATTGAACATTTTATCGTTAGGTAATGTCTCTCTCTGTCTCTGATCAATTTCTTTGTTCCGAAATCTAGATTATCAGATATTTATATAGCCACACCTCCCTTCTTTCACTTTATGTTTGTATGATGTATTTGTATTTGTTCATCCTATTGCTTTTTACCTACCTACGTTGTTATATGTCAAATGAGTTTCTTATAGACACCATATAGTTGGGTCATGATTTTCAATCTCTGCCAATCTCTTTCTTTGAATTGGTGCACTTAGATCATTTAGATTTAATGTAATGACTAATATGTTAGGACTCAAGTCTGCCATTTAAGTTTATGTTTTCTGTTTTTGTTCATAGTTTTCATTTCACTCTTTTATTTTTTCTGGCTTCCTGTGGGTTATCTGAACATTGTTTACAATTCCATTTTGATTTCTATTATATTTGAGTGTATCTCTTTGTATATTTTTTTAGTGATTGCTCTAGGTATTATACTGTATAGAAATAACTTGTCACAGTTCAATATTGTTGATATTTTACCAGGTTGAATGAAATATAGAAACCTTATCTCCCTTTCCATCCTTTTGCCTGCACCATTTATAATTGTCTACAATAATTCCTCTACATACATTGAGAGTAATACAACACAGTGTTATAATTTTATTTCAGACCTGATTTAGAAAGTGCAAGAGGAGGAGGAGAATATATTACCACTACCCATATTTTTACTCTTTCCATTTTTTTTTTCCTTCCTGATATTCCAACATTTATTCTTTGGTCATTTTCTTTTGTCTTAGAGAACTTCCTTTAGCCATTCTCTTAGAGTAGGGGTGCTGGCAAGACAAATTCTCTTAGTATTTTCCATCCCGGAATATGTTGATATTTTTTTCCAACATCTGATTGGCATCAGTTGACATCAGTTGATTGTCTTTTCTCATTCAGATTGTGGTTTTCCTGGGTTCTTAACATAATGACTGGTTTCCTATTGTATCCTGGACATTTTCTTTATTATGTTAGGAAGCTCTTGCTCCTATTTTACCCTTCTATTTAGTTAATAGCTTGTAGTCACCATATTTAGGTTTAACATGTAGGTTCTAGCCTACTTCTGAGGGCTTTAGTTCCAACAACAGTGTAGATTTGGAACTAAACAACAAATGACAGTTTAGTTTGGAATTGCACTGCCTTTACAATTCTGGTTTCTTTTGCTATCCTGGTGCTGCTGTGGCTCCTGCTCAATTCCTGCTGATGCTGCTTGTGGAAGTTCAAGGAGCATCCTGGATCCTCTTCTGCCAGAGGGTAGGGAAGGGGGCAGGGGAGAGCTGGAAGAGCTGAGCCTGGGTCTCCTTATGATATTGAGTGACGGGCAGGGAGACCTTGTGTTGGCCTGTGGGGACTTTGAAGCTGCTGCTTGAGATATATCTCAGACAGATGGTGCCCCAAGTATGGAGAAAGTGTTGGGCTCCTCACTAGGTCACTCATGGGCTTGCTCCCTTCCAGCACTATGCGGGACAGAAAGAAAACCCAGGAAACTCACTTTGCTGTCATCCCTCAGGTCATGGGCTCCCTAGTCAGTTCATCTTCTTCTCAGCTCTCTGAGTTCTTTTATCATTGTCCACTGAATTATTTCTAGGGCATTTAGTCATACACAGAGGGATGGAGCATGGAAAGGTGAGCTATGCCATCTTCTTCACAAACTAGTAAGTGCTTTTACTTATTAACTTACTTAATCTTTGCTACCACTTTGAGGTAGGATAACATACAATCTCCTATTTTCCACATATGATAAGGGAAGAAAAATAAAAATTAAAATTAGTAAGGCCCTGACAAAGACACCAAGGAAGAGGAATATAAAAGTGAATCACATGTATACACACAGGTGTGCACAAAACACAGGCAAAAAAAGAAAAAGATAGCTATGGCTGTGACCCTCAATAGATTTACAGCTATAATAGCTACTTTAATTATAAAATAAAGCAATTTATAATGAATGAATAAGCTTTTAAAAGTTATTTTGATACACTTTTTTCAAATGTCATTAGGATTTGCATATCATTTTTCATAATTTTTCATGGTATTGCTTGGGAAATCAAACTTGGGAACATTTTTTCAGTTGTGTTATTTTATAATTGCAATAAAGAAAGCACGGTCTTATGAATTGATTCTTCTTACAAAACAAGATCCGATTGGTTAGCATGACCTAAAAGTAGTATTTTTATGTCTTCAGTCATTGTATTTATGGAAAAGTTAAATTTTGTTTATATTTAACGATTCTTCTTCATATAATGATTTTGCTTATATTCACAGGCTTGTTTTTCATTCATGTCTCAAATGTTGTAGAATTTCCATGTTTTGGTGGGAAAATAGTCCTTTGGTTTTATGTAACTAAGGAGAGTGTAAATCACATCATGAAAGAGAAATGAAATAATCCTATTAATATGGAAAGAAATGCATAAAAGGAATTGGCTCAAATCAGATTATATTCACTGCAGTGATTCTTGACTAAATGCTTGTATATTGTCTTGCAGTCACTATCTTCAATTAAAAATAACACTCATAATGCAAATAGAAACATTGATACTTCATTATTTAGTGCTTTCACATATATACTTTTCATTTTTTTATCATAAATGTCCTATGATTCACAAACTAGTAATAGTTCCAGTGCTCTGGACTATGGTTTTCGGGGTTAAGATCCTAGCTCTACCCTTTCCTATCTGCATGACATTGAGCAGGTTGCTTAACCTCAAGCTTTCTGTCTCTTGACTTTCTCATCTCTAAGGTAATACAGTTTTCAAGGAAGATTAAATGAGAAAATCAAGTAAAACACTCGGGATAATGCCTGTATATAATAAATGCTTAATAAATGTTGCTTATTGTTATCTCAATTTTATACATGAGGACCATCTGGCCCAACAGATAAGCATAGCTCACATTCAAGAAATGGATATGCAGCATATCTTACACTAATTTATTTTGTATTAAAATTAAATGAATTTGAATTTTCTTCAAATGCTTTTGCAGAATTGCATTTCAGAGGTAAAAAAATAGGGAGAGCTGGTAGATAATACTGAGAAAGACATTTACTGCTTGTCACAGAGCAGCTACTTGGGAGCAGCCACTTGGGAGCTCAGAACTCTGATCTTTAAAACATCCCTTTGAATATTAACCCCTTAAGAAACTAAGATCTCCTACATTGGTAATCACCTCTTTGGACAAAGGCAGGGATCTGCAAACTATGTGCACCAGGCCAAATTGGACCCCTCACGTCTTTTTGTATGGCCAGTGAGCTAAAAATAATTTTACATATGAAATTTTGCAATCCATTTAATGATAGGAAACACTTACTTTGAACCTCAATTAAATGAAATGTTATCTTCCCAAAAAAGAATTCCATAATTTTCATTGGTTGACATGTATTACAAACAAAAAATTAAAATCAACTGTTATGTTTTTAATTATGACAGTGAGACATTTGTGGAAACGTGTTTTCTCTTTTCATTATATTAGATGTCTACACAATATCCTTCATTTTGCCTGTTGGCCTGCAAAGCCTAAAACACTTACTATATGGTTCCTGAAATAAATAGTTTGCCAACTCTTGTACTAAGTAAGATACTGATGTGACTTTTTATAAGAAAAAAATAGATTTTTGGCCATTGGGCAGGCATTTATTTGAGCTATATTTTTCCAATAGTGGTTATGAACTCCCTCTGTTAATCAGAGCTGATTTTTATCTAAAATATATAATATTTAGCTTTGGGATTTAAAAATATTTATTTTGAGTTTATATCAGACTAGAGTGAATTTCTTTGTAATTTTAGCCTGATATTATGACCTTGTAGGAGGAGGGTCAACCTTTTTCAATCTAGCAGAAGGATTGCCTGCAGGAGGTGTGAGGGGTTCCTGTCCCTTCCTTCCTGAGTAACAGAAAGATTTTTCTTTTCTTTTGTGAAAATCCAGGAGGCACATTATTAAACCTAGTAGAGTCAAAAGAGCAGGCAATTAAAAACATTTACAACTGTATTTCCTATTCTTCAATGGTTAATTTCTTTAAAACTCATTTTAACCTCATGAAACTATTAAATTTTTTGCTGTGTATTTTCCCTTGGGCTTTATAATATTACTGTGTATTTTTTTTAACCTGCATCATTGAGTGTTAACTATCTTTTACTTTATTTTTTCCACTACAGTTTTTCTATTAACAGTATGTTCTTTTTTGTTCTTGCTCAAGTATCTTACATATTTAATGTTCAAATGTCGCTTTAAACTGTTCCATTCTCTCCTCCCCAATACATTTTTGACTTAATTTTATATAGAACGAGTCATTGCACTGGCACTCAAATCATAGAGTTTGAGAGGCCATGTATTACAATGTTTGTAAAATGGAGTTTGGTGTCAAACTGGAATTCTAGTGCCTACTTTGCTGCTTGTTAGAGATACGAACATAGCTAACTGAATGGATTCCTGTGAGCCTCAGTTTTCTCCACTATAAATCGGGCATAAAAATAGTCCTGTAACTCAGAAGACTGTTGTGAAAACTAAAGCAGCTAAGAGGCAGAAGGTAACTGGCTAAGTGTTTGGAAAACAGTGTTTGAAAAACATGTATAACTTAATAAATATGGTTATAGTATCACTAATAACTGAGAAGAATTTAATGATTTAAGTGGTCTAATCCCAACATTGTATAAATGAGGAAACTAAGGCAAGAAGATCTAAGTGGCATATCCAAAGCTGCCCAAGCATTCCCACTTATAAGCAGATCCGGGTTTAGAACTTTCCATGTTGATTTCACTACACAACCCACAAACTAATAGTGTGGCAGCAGAAACCTAACGTCACTCTTTCAAAAGAATAGTTCATATTGTGGGACCTATATATCATGAAACTAATTATACCCATCTCCACTGTTCTTTTCATGAAATAATGTAGGCCTGGGCAGGGATTTACTGTTGTAAGTCGACTTTTTCTTCACCTCTTAAAATACAGCCCTCAGCCCAGCCTTTGCCAGGGTTCAGTACAAGAAACTACTTGAACACAGTAACAGTTAATAAAATATATAATCTATTCTTGGAGTACAAATAAAATATTTTAGAAATTTTCACCCATCAATAGTAATACAGATAATGAAATAATAACATTACCCTTTATTTAATAAATACCTGTGTTCCAGACCCTGTGTTGTTAGATTGACAGGTATTATCTTAACCTTCACAATAATCATGAAAAGTAGGGATCATCATTCCCACACATAGGCAGCATTAAACTGGAAAAAAAACATAAATATAGTACATTTTTAAATGGTTGAGATGTGATAACTAGAAAGCCCTTTCCACTTCTGAAAGCCATTTCCTTTGGAAATGAAACTAACGTCTTGTTGCCTCTGAGGGGTTGTACACATGAAAATATTTTGGTGCCCCCTAGAGGTTACCAGGAATGTTCAATTGTCAAACCCCAGGAGCAAAAATCTGAAGCCAATTTAACAGATGCTGTCTATTATTCTTGGCTGCTTCATTTTTCAGACTTAGGTGGCTCAGATATGACCATAGAGTGTCTCTAGAGCAGTGGATCTCAAACTTTAGCGAGCATCAAAACCACTTGGAGGGCTCGTTAGAACAGAGACTTCTGGCCTCTACCCTCAGAATTTCTGATTCCTTGGGAGTCTGAGAAGTCGCATCTCCAACCACACTCCCTGATGATTCTGATTCTGCTGATCTAGGGAATACACTTTGAAAACCACTGACTTAGGAGAATCATCTCAAAGTTAAAGCTGTCTCCAGAAGCAGGTTGGGTTTCTGTATCCTTGGCGTGCCAGTGCTCTGTACTCTAGCTCTTTACTGCTTCCTTTTATATAATTATAAACAGTGTGTGCAAAGACATGAACACCTCCCGTAAGAGGGTAATAGTTCCTGAAGAACTATAGATTCCTTGGTCCCCAGGAGTTCCAGAAGGTCTATAGATGCAGCAGGGTGAAGGAGAACCAATTGAGATTTGAAGTCAGAGAACTCAGGTTCTGGTTGCAGCTCTGCCATTTAATCAGCTGTGACCTGGCTGAGGAGTGACATCCTCTGCTGTACACAGTCAAATAGCAGCCATCCCCATGGTTTTGACTCTAGCGAATAGCTTGGCACTTAGCAGGCATGAAACAAATTTTAGTTGAATCTTAATATCTGTGACATTAGGGTTCCGTATCTACATTTCCAAAACAATGATGTTATGAGAAAAATTAGATAATTAAAATGAACATATTTTGCAACAATAAAAATATAGACAGTAGCTTGAATGCTGTTAAGCCCAAGGAATTATTCTGTAAGTTCTGTGAATTTGATTAATGCTATTACTGTTACCTACCTTTGTTTTAAAAAAGAGAGAGCTATAATTTTTCCTCATATTTACTTCTTTTTCATCGATTCTCTTTTCTTACTCCCTTTGCCCATATAACCTAACTTCGCAAACTTTTTTGTCCAAAAGTGCAAATTAGGATAATTTTTTTTTTTTTTTTTTTTTTTTTTTTTTTTTTTTTTTACTGTATGAGTTTTTAAGTGTCTAAACTGTTTGTAAATTATTCTAGCAACTGGATTTCTTTGCAAGATAATAGGAGACTTGAATGTCGACTATAGTGGATTCCACTTCTGCTTAATCCAGGTCAGGATTTATGGAGACCTCATGTGGTGACAAGAGGCACCACAGAAAGCTTTCTTGCCTCTGGATGGAACAGGCAAAGAGAAACTCAGAACTCATATGTGAGCAAAATAATCCAGAAAAAAATTAAGACCTAGAAGTTAATGTTACTGAAACATACAAAACCTCCAACAAACATCCTGCAATAATAGTGAAGGAATAATATAATGTTTTGGAGAACAAGAAATCTGATTACGCATGTGTAAATTTCCCTTTATTAACTGAAAAGTTGATGACACAAAAAATGTGCTATGCCTCTCAGGAATTAGTTACAGTCTTCCTTCTTTTTCTTAATGAAATTCATTGGACATATCTTCTTATTTAAATTTGCATCAAATTTAAAAAGATGTTTCTGTAGGCATGTTGCTATGAAAGTTATTTTAGCTCCCTCTTGGCTTTACACAGAATAGAAAGTAAGCCAGAGAAAAATCTAACTTGAACTTGTGTCTATGAATTTCACTTATGCAACAATATCAAATAATATTACCCATGAATATTTGGCATGCAGGATATATTCTTGCAATTAAAATACAGAACAATGATTCTATGTGATGTATAAAGTTGAACACAAATACATCTTGTTGTTGACAAGGTATTAAAGTTGTGAAATTAAATGAATTAATGTAGCAATAAATCTATTTTAACCACTTAATTACTGGTGCAGACTAAAGAAAATTCACTGGGGGAAAGAATCCTTCCTCAATGACAGGTACTTGTTTATCTCATTTTCCTTACAAGAAAATTGATTTCTCCTTTCTTCTTCTTCTTCTTAAGGAAGTTACATAACAGACCTTTAAGTTAAAATCTAGAAGGACAAATGAGTTAATAAATGTCAAATGTTTTGAAGTCTTTAAAAGAATAAAGCAACATAAATCTATGGCATTAAAATGAGTAATCCTATGAGTTCCAATTCAGTTTTCTGATATTACCCTGTCTTTGGAAACATCCTAAAAAGTGCTTTAAGTTTTCCAAGGCACGCAAAATGAGTTAGGCAGAGGTAGCCATCATGAAAGGGCATTTAAAAAAAATGTAACTGGGAAAAATGTTAATGATGATATTGGAGAGTATGTTCTTGAGTTAAAGAAATCTGTTAATCATCATGGCGCCTATTATGTGCTAAGCATATTGTTAGATGCTGAAAACACAAAAATGAATTGGATAGGTCCTCTTTCTTTCAAGGAAGCTACAGATAATTACACAAATAATTACCACACTGTAAGGCTGGCATTAGCTAGGGGCCTGCACAAATTCCCAGGAAAGCTTTTTAAAGGTGGAATGGGAGGAGGATGTGAGGAGTTTTAAATTCAAGGGAAAGAGTCGACTCATTTAGATGTTATTTCAAACCTATAGTGACATTGATTTTGCTGGGGAAGTGGGAGAATGGTAGCTGTTGCCAGACACACATCACACTAAAGAGACAAGAAGAAACAAGGAAATTCTCTTTCAAAACATAGTGGGGAAAAAATATCTAGAACTGCCCTGAAATAAAGAAAACGTTCTGGTATAATGTTCGTTGCTAGGGATTTATTTTTTCCCTCCTTTCCCCCATAAGAGAGTAAAATCGCACAAACACATTCAAGCCCTTCGAGCTTTGTAAGCATATTTTATATTCAGTCCTCAACTGTGCATAGTGTTGTCGAGTGTGTGACTATAGATAAAGGGTTAAACGGAAGGCGGTGGCTTGGAGATGGGAAGGCGAGCAAAAAGATTGAAAAATGCTGTTTTCCAACTTGCAAAAACTCTGAACTTTTCAGCTCCCAAAAATACACATGTGTGTGTCTGTGAGCGCAGGCAGATCTATTTCGGTAGAATTTTTTTTTTTTTAATTTAAATCATAATCTCTCTGTCTCCGTCTCTCTCTCTCTCTCTCTCTTTTGCTGTGTTGCAAACACTGAGCAGCCCCCTCAGGATCGCAAAAGCTGCAGCGGAGGCACTGGCAGCGCTATTTATTTATGAACCTCGTTCGAAGCCGCCCTCTCCCCATTCTGCCCTGCAAGCGACCATCTCTGAGCCCGGGTCACCTCTGGGGCCAAGGATTTGGAGGCGGGGTCCCGAAAGCCCCCTTCCTCTGGCAAACTTTGCCGGGGCGTGGGAGCGAGGGCGCGAGCCGGGGCGCACGGGAACGCGCGCCGCCCGCCGCCGCCTCCGCCTGGGGCAGGCGGCCCCGGCCTCACCTCTTCCCGGCGAGGTGCGGGCTACCAGAGCGCAGCCAGTGGGCGGGGTCGGGCTCGCGGGGCGGGGCCAAGGGGTGGGGGCTCCGGCGGCTATATAAGGCCCGCGCCTGCTTAACTTCGGACTTGGGGTTATTTATTTAGGAAGCGCCCGGACGGCTGAGATTGGCGGCGGCGGTGGCTGCCGCAGACTGTGGTAAAAAAAAAAAAAAAAAAAAAAAAAAAAGGCGGCGGCAGTGGAGGCAGCGGCGGCCGCGGCAGCAGCGGCAGCGAGTGATGGGAGCGCCAAGGCTCCCGGGCGCAGGCCAGAGCTGCCGCGCTTTCCCGGCACGGCGGGAGTGCTGAGGAGAAAGGGGAGCGTCCGGGGGCCCGCAGCTGGCTGCAGAGGCGCGGGCCGGGTTTTTGTTTGGCTGCGCTCAGCGCCAGGCAGCGGGAGAGAACAACTCCAGTTACAACAACAACCCACCTTCCCTTCAGCCAAACGAGACTTAGACTGCTGCGTCTGTCCTATTGTTTAGACACTTGCCAAGGGACTCCGGAGTCTACAGAGCCGCCGAGTCCCCGCTCTGTGTCGCCGTCTTCCCTCTCCCCCACTTCCCTTCCCGGAGCAAGCAGGAGGCACCGAAAGCAGCCGGGAGAGGGGAAGGGGGCTGGGAGGAGACGGACTGCCCGGGACTGCGGCCCCCGAGTCAGGTGCAGCGCCAAGAGCCGGGCGGCGTCGCGACGTCGGCTGGCGGACTCCCACTGTGGCCTTGGGGGACTGCATTCAAAGCCTGGGAAAAGTTCCTGCACTTTGAGAAGGAGGACCCACTTGTGGGAGGCTGCCAAGGGTGGCTGAGAGGCTGCGCCCGCCAGGAGCAAGCTCTTATTTCTTCCACCTTTGCCATCAGGTGTCTGCTGCGGAGCTGCGGCGTATCCGGGAGACAAGAGGAACTGATACACGCGCGCACACACGACTGCCTTTCAGCTGCCGCCTGGGCTGTGACCGGAGTAACGGATCCCACCCTCCCGCCTGCCACCTAGCCATTCTCCAAGACACCCCAGCAGGACCTGGGTCGCGGACCCCTCCACCTTGGCCTTTGCCTTTCCACTCCTCCGGCCTGCCTGCCCTAGCCAGTCCCACTCAGTCATCGTAGGAGCTTTCGTCTTCAACTTGCCCTCTTGGATTTCCTCTGCTGGGGTGCTGACTAGTGGATATTCCTGCGGGGCTGCGGCGGTCCGACTGCCCTTTTGTTTTTACTGCGTGACCTCGGGACAGGCCCTGGTGCAGAGCGTCTCCAAGGACGCCAGGCAGGAGGCGGGATTGCCTAGACATCCTTCAGCGACGTGCATGTGTGTTTGCAAACCATCCACCGCTGTCGGGAGATCCCGAGGACTGGTACCCGCTGCGGCAGAGCCGCGGGCGGGAGAGAGGCCGCAAGAGTGAGCGGAGCCCGCCGGCCCGCAGCGCCGCCCTGTGCCCCCCGGGCCGCGCGTCCGCCCTGTGCGCCCCCACGCGCCATGCCCAGTCGCCTGGCGCGCTCCGCTCCGCGCCCGCGGCGCTCCTGCGCCTTCTAGCTTCGGAGAGTCCACTTTGGAGCCACCTTCCCTATTGAGCTCCCTTCTTCTGCCTCGTACCCTCCCCACTGGAATCGGATTTGCAGAGGGGTGCGTGGGCTCAGGAAACATCCCCTCCGCCCGCACAACTGGTCCCTGCACATTCGCGATCGTTGGGAACCCCAGCTCTTTTACCGCCAAGTTGATTCTTGTGAGACAGAAGACATTATCTCCTCCTCGCTGCTCTCGGGGTCTCCTTGCAGCCTTGACCAGGCCGATTGATCTTCAGGACCTAAAGTTGCCCAAGGAGCTACCGCCCTGCTAGAGGAGGGTGGAGAGGGAGGTGGGAGGCGTGTGCCTGTGTGGGTTTAAGTGCCTTGAATATTATTAGTTTCCTATTATTTTCTGCACATTTCTCCTGGCACTCTGGGCTGCTAGCACCGCGCCGGGTACTGGGCCTCAGACACTGCGCGGTTTCCTCGGAGCAACGAGCTAAAGAAAAACCCCCGGCGCCGGCGAGGGAGGAGACGGCGGGGGAAGATGCGCGGCGTTGGCTGGCAGACGCTTTCCCTGTCGCTGGGGTTAGTTCTGGCGATCCTGACCAAGGTGGCGCCGCAGGCGTGCCCGGCGCAGTGCTCCTGCTCCGGCAGCACAGTGGACTGTCACGGACTGGCGCTGCGCAGCGTGCCTAGGAATATCCCTCGCAACACCGAGAGACTGTGAGTATGCGCTCTTCGCCCTCCCTTCCCCCTCCGGGTCTCACGTCCCTGCCTCCAGACCCCGGTCTCCGCGTAGGGTCCCTGTGCCTGGGACAGCCCTCATTAGCGCTTTTGCATGCGCATCCTGGGGTTGGGCTCTCCGGGAGGGCACTGCCCAGGGAAGGGCCACTGTCCAAAGAGGGGCGGGTCCGCTGGCAGCTTCGCTTGGTCCCTTTTCCCCTGCTCTTGTCCCACCATTCGCAGCCCCTCGCGGGCGAGTTCTCTCAGGCTAGAGAGCTAGCGGGGAGATGGGAGACAAGTACTTGCGGATACCTGGGGCAAGTGAGACGCGACTTTGTTCCGTAGACTTCGTAAACGGAGTCACCTTGCGGTTGCCAACACTCGCAGGTCGGTTTCAAAGCGAAGTCCCCACTCTTGTCGCGTGCTGGCGCTGAGGGGCCGGCTGAGTGACTCGAAAGAAACTTCCGCTCCCTGGCTTTGTGTCGCCCTTCTGGGGATGAAGAGAAGGGAGAAAGGGTCGTGGGGCGCCTGAAGGTGCTTCTCACAGACCACAGAAAAAAGGGGCCCCGGGACCACGACAGCTCGAACGGTAGCCGAGAGCAGACCCCGCGACTCTTTCCCCCGCCCCCCGCTTCTCCTGGGAGGAGGCGGCGGCGTCAGGGCTTAAGAGACTTGTCTGAGCGGGGATTGCGGCGGAGGACCTTGTCCCGTCGTCTAAGCGAAGTTAGTGCTGGTTCTCCAGCGGAAACCAGCCGAACAGGGACTGGCTGCTTTGGCAACCCCGCGACCATCGGCTGCCCGCTGTGGCCCTTTCTGCTGAGCCCCTGTGACCCCCCATCCACCTTTCTGGCAGTTTCTGCGTCCCTTCACGTGGCAGCAGCTCCCCTGCCTTCTCTTCGCGCTCTGCTGCCCGCAGACATCCCCGCCTCCCTGTCTCTGTGAGTCTCTAATGAAGAAGTAAACGCAGACCCAGTGCTGACGGCCCACGCGCTCCTGGTAGGGCGCTTCCCGAGTTCAGGGAAGTGGAGCACGGAAGCCATTCTCTTTGTCAACGCCGAGGCCGCAGCCCTGCGCCCGCCGGAACGCCTTGGGCGCGCTCCGCTCTCGCGGTTGCGCGTGGGCCGGGCAGGAGTGGCGGGCGCGGGGCGAGCGCGCCTGCACTCGGCTCCCGCGGCCTCCTTGACCCCTAAGGTGTGAGGGTTTCGGGCCGCAGAAGGGACGCTCCCTGACCCGCACGTCTCCACCCACGCGGCCCCCTTCATCTGGAGTTGCCCTTCTCCTTATCCAACCCATTTCTCTTGCCCTCAGTTTAAAGGCCCAAGTTGAGCCCTTTCTTCCTTTGCAAAAGGCTCTTCTACCTCCAGCCTCACTGGGTCGCCCCCACTCTTTCCCCTCTCTCCTTCCCAAGCTCAGTGCTACCCTACTTGGGGCCCTACCAGGCGTGTCTTGTCAAGATGTGATCCGCATCTTGTCTAGGATTGGGGGGGTAGGGATTCTTGTTATGTCAAATAGCCGGTAAAAGACCTCAACAATTTTAGGAACAACTTAATGGTACTTTGCTCCACATGGAGAAGTGGAGTTGGGAGAAAGGAAGAGAAGCAACGCAGAATTCTGTTGTAGCACTTGTCATTTCATGCTATTTAGAAGAGTTTAAAGTTTAAGCACTAATATGTCTTACTCAACAAAAAGGTAGTGCACTGTTGTGGGGAGGCAGTAGCCATTGAATTGCAGGTCTTTGGGAAAAAAATACCTATGAGAGATCAACAAAGCTTTCTTAGAAAATAGTTTACTCGTTTCTGGCTTATAAAACTCTATCCTTGACAAAATAAACACTTTAAATGCGGATTTTTAAAGTCGAAGATGAGAGAGAACTTACTTTCATAAAGCACATGCAAACCGCAGCAAAGCCTGGTTTTACTTGAAATGATTGGAAACAGGTCAACTTTAGATCTTGACCTGAAATGCCAGAAAAGGGGAGTGTGACTCACGAAGGGAAAGTGGTGCTGAAATCTGGACAAAAATGTCAGGGCCTGAATACTATTTCCATTCTTGCCCCCACTAGTAGTTTTCACTTTACAGTCACAGCAGGATTCCCTGAGCTGCAAATGAAGAGTTTAGTTTTTACGCAAACATAGAATTGTTGGAAGGTAAATGCCTATAAATGCAAGTCTTTGAAGTGCAGTTCTTTTGATGGCACTAACTTTTTTTTTTCTTTGCCTTAGGAAGTTTAGCCTTTATGTTACCTAAGGATAGTGTTCTGAATTTTTAAAATTTCTTCATACATAGTATGAGAAAATTGTGCGTTTAACCTTCCTGAAGGGACCTTTCTGAGGGTGTGCCTAACAATAATAGTAAAATAGCAGAATACCTGTGAAATTAATGTACCCACCTTTATATAAACAAAAATCAAAAGCACTCCCATACACACAGTCAAAAAAAAAAAAAAAACACACACACAACACGAGAACTTTTTTGTCATAGCATAACTACTTCATTTTCTTGTCGTATGCCAGCAAAAATGAGCTTTGTAAACGTGTTGAGTCATTTTTAAAGTATTCTTTTAATGGTTGCCCCCTTTTCTCCCCATTTACTTTGTAAACAAGTAATTGAATTAATTTTTGGTCTTAAAGTTCTAACTTACTTTGAATTTTGTTTAACCAGATATTGATAGAAATAAAATAGAACTTTGATTTTCTGGTTTTCTTTTAGGGATTTGAATGGAAATAACATCACACGGATTACGAAGACAGATTTTGCTGGTCTCAGACATCTAAGAGTTCTGTAAGTGTGTCCTTCCTCTGTACTTTGGATATTTTTTGTTTTTGTTTTTAAGGTTGTATGTTTTGAATTGTTACTGGTCTCAGTTTTTACAACTTTTCTGATGACAGGAACATGAAAACTTTAAAAGGTCGTAGTTTCTTTTGTGTTTATCATTGTACTACAACTTTTAATAAAGATTTGGGCTTTTAAGATTGGACGCATGCCATGGAAACAATATTCTAGAAATGACCTCAAAATTTTGTTATAGCATACCCTAAGTGCCTTATGCATGTAAAAATATAGAATAATTGCTTTCACAATATGAATAAGTAATGTGAGACATTTTAGGATTTGAGGTTAGCTAAAAATATGTAAGTGGATCTGCATTTTATTATTACTGAGATAACAATGTCCAGACATTTTTAGCAAAGAACAATTAGATATAACTTCAAACATTTCAAGCAATCAAGCTCTTCAGCATAGTTTTTGGTGGAAAAAATGTTCATCTATGAAAATGCATTTGTTATATTTTAAGTTTTTTATATTTTATATCTTTGTAGTTTTTATAAAATTGCTGCAGTATAATTACTTCTTTAATTAATGGGTTAAATTAACTGTGAGTAAACCAACACTTGAGAATCAATGTAATGTAAAATTGTTTTTACCCACAGAATTGAAAATATTGACATCTCAATAGCCATATAGTTTTGACCACTGTGCATTTAGTGTTCATCTTCTAAGATGCACATTTTGGCTGTTATGAATTCTTCCAATTGCTGATGTATATCCATGTCAGAATTGAAGTATGTGTGTGATAAATTACTGTACATTGATTCTTTAAGTTGAAAATCGGTGTACTAAAAAACAGCTATGAAAGCTGCAGTTTATGCTCCTCAGATATGCTATAGTTTAAGGGTCAGAATTTTACTAGTAAATCTCGAGAGAAGCTGTGTTAATATTTTCTATGAAAGTTTTGTGATGTGAACACTGCCATTTCCCCTTCCTGAGTGCCTTTGGATATATCATCATTAAATTTAATATTGGGTCTCAAATCAGAGCAAAATTTAACTTTTATAAAGGGAAAGAGTTTACAAGTTTTTAGTTGCTGAATTGAAATTTATTTAGATGGTGAGTGGAAATACTAAGAAGCATGTTATATTTTGCATTTCAGTCAGCTAATGGAGAATAAGATTAGCACCATTGAAAGAGGAGCATTCCAGGATCTTAAAGAACTGGAGAGACTGTAAGTATTTTCAATTCCAAGCTTATGACAGCATAACTGTATTTTTAAAAATACTTGAATTTCAAGGATCAGCTTCAATTTCATGTCTTAGCTTTTGAAAAGTTTTTTGAAAGAAAAAGGGATGAATGAGTGGTTTTCAGACTAATTTTACAAGTAGAATTTCTGGATAAAAAGTACTAACTTGTAATAAAAAACAAAACTACAAATTTACTTTCCTCAGACACTTATTTCCTTGGTAACCATTGTGTTGGTACTTAAAGATGTACATGTTTTTCTTATTGTTTATCTGGTTTGTTTTATTTGCTTATGAAGGAAGAAAGGTGGTTCTTTTATTTACATTAATGGTGTATTATGGAAAAGAGAAGTTTTGCTAATGGTTATTTTAATTTCCATGCTGTTGCTTTGTGTGTCATTAGTGACATTTGAAGAAATATTTTAAATTCTTACGGATAAAGGTTTGCTTTTTGATATTTAACACTTATGGTGAACATTGTTAATAACTTTCACAGTTTTATTATATTATTCTATGTTAGTTTTTTAAATATTTCTGCTGGAAAAATCAGTTAAAGATTACTAAAGTAAGAACTATGTTAACAAATTGTGGTCATTTAATGTTGATTGTTTTTTTTCCAAGAAGATTAAATGTAGACTTCAGACTTCAAGATATACTTTTTCAGACATACAATCTCATGGATTTATATATATTACTTGAGTACCATTTTTAATGTTTACAGCATATGTCTACAAAAGACAAAACCTCTAGATGTCTGAAATAATTAGGATATATTATAGACTTTAATTTGAAGTATGAATTCCATGTTTTATTTGTCTTGATTATTCAAGTTGATATGTTTGCATTTTAAGGGCAAGTAAAAGATCTATTAAAAGTAGCAACAATTATTTTAATAAGATTTCCTGCCTGCCCTTATAGTCACTTTAAGTACAAATACAATTTTTCTTTAAAATAATGAAATACGTTCATTTTAGGCACAACAGAAATTCAGATTCACTGGGCCCAAGTGCAGAAATTAGTTTGGTGTAATTGTCCATAAGTGGAAAAATGGCTTGTCACTTTTAAGATGTTTATAGATATATAGACTACATTTTTATAACCTCAAGTAAAACACAGAAATGTCTACTTTATATTACTGTAAAGCTTTCTCCATGGTAAATATTACAATATAGGGGATATAATTGTGGAATACAAAGTAAATTTAAAATCCCTGCTTTCAGCTAGTTTTTTGGGGAAATAAAAACAAGATAAACATTTGGTTGAGTTCATAACAAAGTTTATGAGTTCCTAACCTATCTGTAAATATATAAAAATACTGTCAAAATGTGTGATCTCTTTCATAGGCTATATGAATAGCTAATTCCTAATGAGTAACCTGTAAAGATATTTTAATCCATTCATTTAGCAATAACAATATAATTTAAATGTTCGGTAAGATAAATAGATAATATAAATTACCATTTAAACATTAACAGTTTTCTTCAAGAGTAGCTTTTAGTCATCACATGGAAATATCTATTATTTTGGTTCTTAAACAATTTCCAAATTATTGAAGGAGTCTTGATGGCTGTTTATGAAGTCTCTATTTTGGGTATACTGTAGTTTTAAATATTTTCAAGAACACTGGAACTAAACAAACTTTCTCATTATTTTCCAAGCCACTTCAGAGTATCATCTGAACTTTCATCTTGAATAAATTAACTTTTCTTAAAAATTATTAACCAGATGCTGTGTGATCTGAAATTTGATTAGAGTTGTAAGTAGGTACTATGTTTTGACTTTACTTCCCCGGGGAATGTCACTTCATCTCAGAACAATTTTCTGTTGTGCTAAGACTAAGTCAGATGTTTCAGAGTGGGAGGAGGATTTGTAATTTTGAATGAAAACTAATATATATGCAGGACTTCTTTAAATCACCCCAGCTGTTGGCCGAGAGCAAATATTTCATATTTGTGAGGAAAAGCTGAGAAAATTCCTTTTGTTTACAACTGCCAAGTCCATCTGATGGAAGCACATTGTTATCTGACAGCCAATTCATCTCCTTGGGACTCTGGAATTCAAAACCATTTCTTAGGAACATTGTGGATACACTTTTCAAATATTTATTTTTTTAAATACATTAAATGGCAAGGCAATTTTGCTAAAGAATGCATTCAAGTTATTGTGAAACAAACTATTTCAAATTTTGTTCAGTTATATTTTTAAAAAAATAAAAATAAAAACTGCCCAGAGAGTTCCGTAATCAAATTACAATGGCCTGTGATATGTATTGTTATTTTAGTCAGTATAATGAACATCATGAAAATTGCTCACTTTTTCAAAAAGCTGCAAGAGACAATGTGAGAGACAGGAAGTAATCAATGGATTAACTTTTAACTATGTGTTGTGTGAACTTATATTTTCTAACAATTTAGATGTGAAATTTTAAATTGGAGCTCTAAATTATGGAAAGGTGTGTAGCAGTTTTATATAGTAAATGCCATTCATGCAGTGAATAGTGATACAATTTTCATTCCTTGTATGAAGAACAAAACAAAATAAAAGCATTAATTTTATTTGTGTGTAATTTATGGTTCTAAGTTATTTTCAATTTAAGATGATAAAATTAAAACAATTCCAAATAATATTTTGTGGCTATTTCAAAGTTATAAGGTTTTTCTTCTTATTTTATGTTGGTGGAGTTTTAACTTGATCCAGAGAAAGAAGACAAATCTGAAAACAGAAGATCTATGCCTTTTAAAAACTTCAACTTTTTGATCTGTAAGAAACAGGGTCGTGTTAATTTGAATTTAATTTTAGCGTGGAATGAAAGTCATTATTTGTAAGTCAAAGCTTTATAGCTACAAAAGAAAGATATTTTTCCACCTCAAAGAATGGATAAAATACAAAATTTTCAGCCAAAATGTCAAGAAGTAGATGAATGTTAAAATCCTCCCTCCCTCCCTCTCTTCTTTGCTTCTCTCCCTCCCTCCTTTGTCCTTCTCTTTCTTTTGAGTGTATAGAAAACATCAGATGACACATCATGATCAGAATGTGGTTATGAATCATTGTAAGAGGAATACGTTATAAGCACGCCTACATACCATGAGCACACATTATTTCCTGTTTTGACAGTTTGCTACTATTCTCCCAGACCTAACATGTGCAGTGGCAGGTGTTCTAGGATGCTCTGTATTGCCAGCAGTACCTGTGTATCTGGGATGAAAATGAAGCCTTGAGAATGTTCCCCATGTAGATTGTATTAGCAGGTCTCCTAGTAATCAAAATGTTCAAATGAAATCTAATGTAGATAAATGACTAGTTAATGCAATGGAAATTAATTAAGGGAAAAAGTCAAGCTATAAATAAGCTACAGGAAAGAATCAGAACACTTGCAAAATCTACTTTTTTAAATATTTCACAGAAGATACCTGTGCATATCTGCAATAAATTCTCTATGCAAAATTATTCACGCAAGATATTCTTGGCTGGTACATAATGTCCTAGAGGGTTAAAAAAAATAACATTGGAAAACAGTAATTCTGTGGGCTGGTGTAAAATTCTGTTGTTCACTTAGAGTTTGTGGAATTAAGCAAGCATTAGGTTCTATTTTATGGCCTTTTATGGGGTCCCAGGCCGCATCAGGGTTCTACTAGTGAAAATCATCTGCTCCTTTTGAAAGTTCCTTAATAACACAAATGCAAATGTAAGAGGAATTTTTTGAAATTTTTTAGAGTTGTCATTTTTAGGACATTTTGTTATTTACTTCAAGACTTAAAAAATGAAGTGTGTATATGCCTAGATTATGTTAGTGAGAACCAATAGCATACCATGGAAAATCTTGGCTATTAGGCTTTGCATGAACATTACAACCATCTTATGCCCTTAAAATAGGGAAATTGCGGAAGTTATAAAGGCAAGCATATGGAGTGTTCATTTTTTCCCACTAATAATGTGTAAATGTGTGCTTTTAAGACAAATATTGCTTTAAACTCTCCCAGTTTTAGTATTGTTGGGTTTGAAATGACATTTTCTTACTAGCTTTGTCATTTGATATTCATTTTTGCTTGAAAACCGAGTTCTGAAACTCTTATTATAACAAGGCCTTGTAAGGAATCTTGGAAAATAAAGCTGTTATCTTAGATATTTTAAAGTTTCCACCATTTTAATTTGGGAAAATCTAAATCCCTTTAAAGTAGAGCCTAAACTTGACTAAATACTACACTCTGATGAAATGATATCTAAAAGGCAAATTTCTTTATTGCTTTATTTTTTAAGGTGGTACTGAATTAGTTCTCCCAGCATGCACACACCATTCCTAAGCATGTGACAGGCACTGAGTGAGGCTGAAGAACTGTAGTGCTCTAGGTTTTTTGTTTGGGCCTTTACATATGAGTTCAAGTAGAGAATATGTTGTAGAACAGGTCTGAAAGGCAACACCGTTTATCCTCTGTTCATCAAGGATCTAGAGAACCCCCTTTTGGCATAGTCCTGCTAGTTTATAGGCAACACATAACACATACCTTTTCTTAAAGTAAGGACTAACTAACAGTGCTAATCTCCTTGGAAAAGAATGCAAGCCCATCTTCAAAAGAATTGTTTTCTGGTATCTTTACACCTAAGTTTAAAATGACTGCAGTCATTTTCTTGGAAAGTCTCTTTAAAGAACACCTCAAACTCTGTAACAGAGGCTGAGTATGCACATTACATAACATAAAAAATGCTCAAGAAATTGGAATAGCCATTAAATGTAAATTATTTTCATCTGTTGATAAGCGATATGGACTATTTGACTTATGTTTTCTGATTATACGGTCAGAGAAAGCTTTAATGCACGTGCACTATTACAAGTTTAGCAGAGCATTGGATCCATCTGAGAGGGTTTCTCATGCACTGCTTTTTATGGGCCTTGAAGTTGAACGGTGGTGAGAAGGCCTGTTCCCTCTTTGTGGACCATTTTTAAATTCTGAAGAAGCAAGGCTGTTTATTTTTCCCACATCTGTTTTGGGCTCATCCTTTGTGGCAGTGTTTGCTGGATGCTGTGTCCTTTATGCCTCCCCTGAAATGAGTAGTTTAGTTTGCACTGTTACAATGTATTTGTGGAAGCAGTGAATGTCAAATATTTTAATTCAGTCTTTCATTCCTTTTGGATACCTTTCTGCTTGAATTATGACTTCTAGACTGACTTTCACGACTTTACATAGAATGAGAGACTTTTTCTGCGTGGATTTCATATATATTGCAATTATCTTTTTTCAAAGCAAGTTTTATCTGCTGCACTAGGGGAATATTGGTTAAAATGCTTTCAGAATAAAAACTTGGTAACAATAGGGCTGATTTGGTATTATAAAATTGGAATATTGATTTATAATAACATTTACAAAAACATTTGATTGTTCTCTTTGTAGCATCCATTCATTCTGGATGCAGGTGGACAGTTATGGAATACTGGCTATGTGCTGCTTCTTTTAGATTCTGGCAATAAAGCATAGGGCATAGATTATCTAGATACCCCTGTTGTTAGGCACCTTGTAACTTTCTCTGCTGGTGATTGGTGCCCCATGGAATACTAGGCAAAATATTCGTTGACTGTATTGTTGATAATGCTTTCTAAGGAGATACAATCACCCCCATCCCTTTCAAAATCAGAAACATTAGGTAAGAGTGACATCCGAAGTCCCTTAGTTTCAGTTCTGCTGAGAGATCTTCATTACATTTATACATCTTTCAAAACTTCAGTTTCCTCATCTTTAAAACAGGAATAATTATTATTATATCTCATAGTTGTGGTACATGAGTTAAGTGAGATGATGTACATAGTTTCACAAAATGTTTGGCACATAGCACTTAAAGAACCATTACTGTGCATTACAACACACTTCTTATTTTTCAAAAGCTGAGTTTAGGAATTATCTGAGCTGCTGAAGTGTGCATGTAATAAATATGACTGTTTTTTGCATTCATATTTACTATCATTTCATTCTGATTTTCTTCTTGCCATGTTATATGATCAATAAGAAGAGTGGTGAAGAAAGTTCAAATTCCCATTAAAGGTTTGTTTCAGAGTGTTTTTCATAATCTCTCTGAATCTGCAGAGAAATATCAAAAAATAAGGGGACGAAAGAGGGAGCAACGTTTTCGTTAGTAAGTGTTGACCTCCCTAGCATGGAAAACAAAGGATTAAATTATCATCGATATCACTGTTCTAAATACAAACTTTATTTTAGTTGTGTGGTACAAGATAGATGTTAAAGTCTTTGCTTTAAAAATGTTAGAATAAAAACATTTTAAAAAGAGAAGTGGAAATTTATCTCAGAAGAAGCCAAAAGAGGGAGGGTATTAGTTCTACTCCTGATGATTTATGTATGAGAAATAAGGGGTTAGAAATGATATACTTTTTAAGGCAACATTTTATCGAACACTAATTACAGGCAGCTAACAATACCTTATATTTACAATGACATGTAAATATGAAGTGTAAAATTTTCACTGGCTTCGGTAAATTGTTTTCATTTTACATTGTGAATTAGATGAAAGGTTGTGAATATTAATTGAGTTGAGGTGAAAGTTGCAAAAAGTAAGAGACTATAACCCCTACCAAAGGACAAGAGTCACAGGAACAGCTGGCAGCTAATAATTTAAAGCAATACTTGTCAATAATGCCCTTCAAATTGAGGTCGTTGAGAACTGGCATTTCAGAAGCTGTGGTGTTTTGCACAACACAGAAATATTCACCCCTCTTAAGGCTCCACTGAAAAATAGCTGGTAGCACAGAGCAAATGGTTATTGGGATCTTTCTTACCTTTGCCTTGAGAAAAAGTGTCTCAGAGAGATAATTGCACACCTTTTTGAAACTGTGAATTACAATCTACAGAATTCTCAAATAGTCCTAGGATCTTGTAGGCGGATTCCATCCAGGAGTGATGACACAAAAGATAAAAGTCACTATACCTCTATTTCTCCTTGGGCACAATTAGTTGTCCCTGCTCTGAACAATGGTTAATTGACTCACCTGGTCTGTTTAACAGCACTAATTTATTTTGGCTTCCATAAATAATATTATGCAATGTTTTGATTCACTGCATGTTGTTTTCCTGTTCTGGGACTATCAGATTTTTAACTTCACCTCATTTACATTAGAGTTCTTATTGTGACATCATCTCTTCAAGCTACTGAAAATTTTTCTGTGGCGTTAGAGAGTAGCCTACTTTTTCTTCAGCTCTGTTTAGTAATTATTATGCACCTTAATGTTCTTTAAAGAAATTCAGATTTTTTTTAAAAAAAAATCACATTGTAAGCTTAATATGTGTTAGCTATTACTTGTGGAGTGAATTAGGAACCACTGGGAATGAGAAAATGATAATAATAATTAAGAAAAAGACCCTGCGCCCAATACGAAATATCTACTTTCTCACAATATATGAAATTATTCTGATGTAGAACCACTAACAAGAAAGCTAGTAGCAGCTGTCAAGTCACGTTTATATCTTCATTTGTTTGAACACATTTATTCTTTCTAACTTCTAGGTGATGTTGAGAACGTGTGGGGTGAAGGGAGGTAGGCAAGGAAGTTGGTGGAAGGGAAAGGAGGAAGCTGCTATCTGGGGTATATGAAAGCAGGTTTGATAGTCGGGCTTTGGTCAGCTGGAAAGTGACATGAAACCTAAGGCAGGTAGCACAGGGAGTATGCCAGAGAATAATTGGCCTAATATAAAATGCATGCGCTAAGGCCTTGCATATGCATATGAAGTGTATCAGAATGCAAAGAGAACAGTGTGTTCTCATTCAGCAATTCCTAAGAACCTACTAAGTGCCAGGAAAGATTAGGAAATGTTGAATGAGAACAGACTTTTCTCTGTGCCTTATGATATGGTTCAAAACCTACCTAGTGCCAGGGAAGAAAGAAGGGATTTAGTCTTTATGTTGAATAGCTCACAGCCTAGTGGGAAAGAGACCAGTATGCGAATAAATACAATACAGTGTAAGGGACTCTTACTTATCAAACGCTATGGGGACACAGCCAAAGGAGGCATTAATTTTATGTAGGAGAATCAGGGGAAGTTTCACAGAGGATGTAAGAAAGCACCATTTGGAGAAAAGGGAAAGCACTCTATATGGAGAGCTGCATCTTCAAGGACTAGGGCCTTGAGGAACATACTTAACTTTGGAGAATCACAGACGAGGTTTGTCAATCGGGTGGTTTTTATCACCTTATGAAAAAGCTCGTCTCTGCCATTTCAGAAATTGGGATTGGCTCTTTGGGCACTGGGGGTTCTTCCAAGAGTAGTTGCTTTCCTAGAAAACATTCTCATTACCACTATTGCAAATATTTGTAATCTGGTTTTTTTAGAGACAAATATAACAAAGTAATAATTAAGCTATATTTTATTGAAATTGTACAATGGTAGACTCTGGAAGTACTCCTTCCTGAATCATACCCAACAGAGAACAAATGAATAAAAGCTTTTGGATTCACTTTAAATTTAACCTTGTTATGTGCTTTATTCATAAAAATTAGTGCAAATGAAAAGTAAATCCACCCTTTCACCAATAATTTTACTATTTGCCCCCTGCTTGTCTTGGCATACATTTTTATTAGGATACATGTTATTAAGTGTTGAGAATGTTTCTGTAGATGACCAACTTCTTAATAATATGAGTTCATGTAACAAAAGTTATGGTTACTGCCATTGCCTCATGGCATTTTAGAATTGGAAAAAATTCTGAAGTTCACCTGATCTAGCTTACACGATTTCCTTTTGTTGCATCCTCTGCAGGGAAAAAAATGTGTAGCCTCCGCTTGAATATATTTGGAATAAGGAGTTGAGAGATTCCATTTCTTAATATCTCTAATTCTTAGAAAGTTCTTCCCTATAATCTACTTTCTTAGGAGTTACAAACACCTCTCCCATTTTCACCCTCTGGACACTAAATAAGTGTGATTCTGCTTCTACGTGGTCATCCTTTCAATATGTCAGGATTGGTATGCC
This sequence comes from Indri indri, assembly GCA_004363605.1. Classification (NCBI taxonomy): domain Eukaryota; kingdom Metazoa; phylum Chordata; class Mammalia; order Primates; family Indriidae; genus Indri; species Indri indri. The sequence goes on from RJWJ010002110.1 coordinate 44,810, forward strand.
CTCTTTTCCTGCCCTCTTAACATTTATCTTTAAGACTTAAGAAGTACCTCTGTTTTCTTCAGTGTGACGTTAGTTTCCGGAACTATTCTCCTCTGGACCTAAGAAGCTTTTAAATCATTTGCATGCATTTTATATCAGCTTTTTACCATGTTATTTAGATTTGGGAAAAGCAGAGAGATAGAAATTGTTTTTAATTAAATGTTAAATTGTACATGTAAACAGATGGGATTGGGATATTAGTACATCAGAGACAGAATTTGCCTGCTCTTTATTTAGTAGTTGTGCATAGTCCAAAAGAACTTAGATACACAGCATCAGGACTTGAAATTGAGTTAGAGTTGCAATCAAATTATTTTTGAAAACATTTGAAACATTCCAATATCGGCTGAATATTTAAAAAAACATCACTTAAGCAGTTTTGATTCCACTGTGTGTAATAACTCTGAGCTTTAAATTCATTTAAGGTTTGGGAGCTGTGGGTTGAGTTTTTTGAATTTGGGGTTGGTTTTCTTCTGATTTTGCCTATGGAGACAAATGATGCTGACAGTTTCTCATACTTATTTTTTTTCAATGAAATGGAAGCTAACAAAATGGAAATTTCCATCTCCCCACAATGCCTTGGCTGAAGATTTGGGTGATTTGGGACAGTGTATGAATTATTTTGAGACACCATTTGCTGTGATATTTCTGCTGTATATTGAAGTCACCTAACTTAGGATCCAAAGTCTGAATCACAAAATCCTTTATCATTGTGTATATTCTGGTTGACTGATGTTGCACAGGATTTGAGTTCAGAGTTTAGGCCCCAGTAATCATCCTCTGAGTAAGCATGATGGAAAATTGCTTTAAAGAGTCATGTAACAAAAGGTGTAACCAACTTTTGATTTGCAATGCTTGAATTCTCTTGAATGTCATTTCATTCTTTCTTGAAATACAGGATGAGGCATGACACTACCAAATCACAGTTTCGTTGTTGGGTATTTTCTGTGTAACACAAGCTTTGTTTTTGTTTTCTCAAAAGGCGTTTAAACAGAAATCACCTTCAGCTGTTTCCTGAGTTGCTGTTTCTTGGGACTTCGAAGCTATACAGGCTGTAAGTAGACACAAGTAGTTATTGTTGCTTTGGGTAGTACCTAGAGTTTTATTAAATGTATTTTGGATCTGTTTCCTTGTGCTTTCCTGGAATCTATTCACCAGTAGATTAATGGATTAAAAGTTTGCTTTTTTTTTCCCTGAAGGAGATTTATGATTAGTTTTCCAGTGATTCTAATTGTTTCATTTGGTTATCATTTTGTGGTTTATGCATGTGTTACTGTAATTGTATTATTCTTTTTGTTTTTTTTTTTTTTGGTCATGTGATGATGGTGAGATTTACCTAATTTTTTGTGGAAACTTTTGATTACGTTCTAAAGGGAAAAATTGCTACTGTGCTTCCTCTTAAGAGGAAGTTGGCAGTGTTTTCTTGTAAAGTTGAGGTTTTTAATGTTAGCTTTTTTTGGTATTGTTTCTGTAGTCAAGTAGTATTTATTAGTCTGAAAATATTGTTATAAGGTATTTAAAGAAGGCTATAAAGTTCCTCTTAAATATGTCTTTTGAAGCCAGAATTTCAAATTCTGCCATGTGAATGACTATAAGGCAAGGTTTTCGTATCAAATACGTCATAGACTGTTAAAGGAAGTAGTTCTTTAAAGGAGCATAATGTGAGTATTAGGGAGAATCAGTTTTTCCTCCCTGGGATGCTTGTTCGCTGAGCTAATGTGTAATAGTGAAAACACATTTTTGAAAGCTTTTAAAATTAGATTTTCAGCCATATGAATGATTTTGTGCAGATGGGAGATAAGCTACAAAGTGTTGGGAAAATAAATAGCTATGATTATTGGTGTTCATGCATGTTGTGAAAAAACTGCTGGGATAAAGAGAGTAAATTGCTCAGAGTGGCCCCCACCTGGATGGTGCGGAAGTCCCATGTGGTAGTGTTTGCAGACAAAGTGAGCATAATGCATTTTTCCAAACTTGACTTTGTAGCCAAGGCTTTAGTATTGTTGTTATCAGTTCCTACACCCCTATCCCTATTGTAGCCAGGATCTCTGTTCCGTCCTCCTGCTACCTTAACACACGATAAAAAGAACTTCCCCAGCTGTCATACCAGATCTTCTCTCTAAAGAATCTGACTTTCCTGACTTTGTTCCTGAGGATAACCAAAGTCACCTAGCAATCTTTCTCCTCTTATTTTTGTTCCCTGCTGCTTAATTGGCCCAATTTAAGTAAATTTTCAAAAATCAAATAAGGGAAACTTGTAACTTCCTTTTTAACACAAAAAATTTCTAGGAACTCTTTGTACCAAGGAAATGAGATGTAGATTGCTGTAAAGATGAAATGTATGTGTATCAGTTGATAATTATATCTAAATGTCTGTGCTTAGTTTCCAAGAAGAGCCACAGAGTTGGTTTTAATAGTTATTCCACTGCCTGCTTTAATTATTGGTGATAGAGAAGATTTTTAAAGATTAATTTCCAGGCTAATACACATGAGTACTGCTAAACTACTGCATTGCTAGTAGTGTGCATGTAAAAACAACACACAGCAGTCCAGGAAATTCTGTTTTCTATGCACTATAAAAATATACTTTAAACAGAATAACTGTTATTTAGAATTAAAACTATTAAGTCAAAGAGAAGAAAATGTAGGAAGTACCTTCACTATCTCTGTGAAACAGTAATGTTTGATGTTTAACGTAGAGGTACTTGGATCAACTTCCCCAGGAGCTTTCAGGTGGTGTAATCCATTGCAGAATCCCCCATCAACAAATTATATTCTGTCTGACATTTTGCCCTTTTTGACAGTATCATATAGTAGACCAAGTGATTTTGTATTATGTTTTGTTATGATTTTATAACATTATACAGCTGATATATGAAAGAAAAAGACTTGAAATCTTTAAAAAGTGAATTAAAGTAAAAGAACCCATAAAACTACAAGACAATGTTTTCTAACTGATTAAAGGCATGTTAATAAATGGGAAAATGGACAGCTAGAAAATGTGTTCAGAATTTTATGTGCCTGTTTGGCTCAAAAGATTTTCCCTAGAGAGTAATAGAAGCTAAAGTTTTATTTGTTAGGTGCAACTAGTTGTAAGAGGGACGTGAATATTTTGGTATATTTTGATATACCTGAAATTATACCTTGATAGTTTAATGCTTAGTATTGAAAAAATGTTCCTCATTACCTGATGTAGGTACTGGATGCACATAGAAACCTTGAGGTGTAACATTTATTTGCATCCTCAAATCAGGAATATTCTTTTGAGTTGAGGAACCGTTGCCTCACCTGAATTAGACTTAGGTGAATTGTTAACAATGATATTTCTCTTGAGAGGATAAGTTATAAGCTGTATGTGAGTACTGTTTTATGATGGTAATTACTAATTAAATTAAACAATCACCATTAAAAGTTGGAACAAAAGCTTGTGAAGCTGATGGGTACAGGTTCAGATCTTCATATGACAGAAGTGCCCAATAGCATACCTGAAACAAATATTCTAGCCCATGGAAAAATGTGCACAAACCTACATTCAAAAGTATCTTTTAAAATGTTCATTTTAAAATGAATAATTTTCTCAGAAAAAGGACACATGACAGAAAAAAGGATGCAGATTTTTTTTTTTGACAAATAATGGGGGAAAATTACATTGGGAAAAGGAAAGTATTTGACTGTTGTTGCATATATTTATTAAGTGAACCACAGTTGCCCTACTGTATAATGCAGTAAAGACATGAATATCTAGAACTCATGAAAAAAAATTAAAATTTTATTTTCTCTTTATAAATAAATTCATGATGCTAATATCTAAATTTCTTTTCTTATTCTATGTTTTCCCCATTCTTAATACAATTTTTCCCTAATATATCTTCAATAAAAAGTTTACCAGTTCAATATATAGTTTATACACTGATGTTTAATTTTTAGCATTGTTTGCTTAGATTAAAGCTAATCTGAGGTACTGGACATTATGCTGATTTTCCTTGAGCTTTTATGATAAATAATCACCGTTTGACTCATGGCTGAAAATAAGATGCCAGGGGAGGAAGCACACATGCTTTTTGCAAACTCTAAATGCAATATGAAAGAAAAAGAGGGTACACTGAATATGAATTATGATTCGACACGGTTGGTTGCTGCTAGCGGCCAAATATGCTTTTCCTTTGCTGTCTGCTCCAATTTCTCTTTGGACGGGTTGAGAGAGCACTACATGTTCGGGTCAAGATGTTTGCTCAGAAATAGTAGTACAGTTGCAGCTGTGTTTGTTGGAGCAGGAGACTAGTTTAAATAGCATTACCATTTATCCAGTCCATTAACAGAACTCTGTAAAATAATACCAACTCTGCATAAACTACAGGACAGTGTAATAAAATTACAAGCACTTGTTGACAGATGGGAAGTGTAAGTAAAGGGAAAGTAAAGTATGGGGCACTAGGTTATAGGTTTAAAAAGACAGCACATAGTTTTCTTAACACATGCAGAGACCCTCTCCTCCCCTTTGCTCCTCCTCCAAAACAGAGGTTGCATTTTCATCAATCTACGAGTGAAGAAAATTATTTTTAGAGAAATCTGGTGCTGGTTAACTGAAAAAGAGATTGCAGCGAGTTTTGAAACAACTGATTATGATTGACTGAAATTTATAAGTAGCATATGCAAATCTTCCTGATAAATGTAACTTTACAGGTGGCTTAGGAGCGAATGATTCACACTTTCTGCTTTGAGTTTGCAGCTACTAATCCAGGCTCATTAGAAAGGAATTTCATTGGTAGTACTGTGGTTAGGCATTTGGTTATAAATATTTGATTTGTGGTTTTCAGTTTATTTCTTTGAGTATTATTATATTTACTCAGACTTCTAACATAAGCTTAAGTATCTAAAGCATTTTGTAGAAATTCATTTTTCACATGTACCTATCGAACCAAAACTAAACAAACAAACAAAAATAACTGCATATGTCCCAGGGACTCATTTTTTTTTTTTTTTTTTTACTTCCTTGAATAAAATCTTTTTATTTCTGGTTCACAAGTGGCATTTATTATTCCCCAGTGAGTTTTAGAGCCACTAAATTCTCTAACATTTTAAATAGAATTTTTAAAGCCAAGGACTCTTTTTATGGCCTAATGAATACTTACCTGAGACAAATAGATTTTGACTGCATAATTTGATTGGCCAGGTCATAATTCATTTGCTGTCAGATAGTATCTCAGGTTCTCAAAATTGTTTTTGATAACTATAATAATTGGGACTTTTTTAAGAGGAAAACTTATTTTTTATTAAGGTAACAAATTGATTTGCAAAGCATAACAAATATACAATTAAGCTGTCTTTACTTTCCTTTCCTCCACTCCCATAGAAGGAGTCTTAGTTTTTTTTTTTTTTTTTTTTTAATAGTTATAAGAACAACACGTGTTCATTGTAAAAAGATTTAGGAAATTCAGAAAAATCGAAAAGAGAAAGTAAAAATTATTCATTATCTCACAACCCAGATATAACCACTTTTATACTTGTTAATTATTATTACCTTAGTTTTATTTTATGATTATGTGTACAAATGTTGATTATACATGTATTATGAAAATATATTTTTTTAATATCCCCAGGGTCTACTATAAGGCTTGACCTTTAGAAACTCTCAGTAAGTGTTTGATGTATTGAATTAAATCTCTGTTGGGTTCAGGGTTTGTAACTTGAATGAGCAAATAGTAACTCTGGGAAGGCATTATGAATAATGGAGAACCAAATTAAATTTAAAGGATAGCTTGGCTAATTAAATGTTTGGTCCCCTTAGGTTTTATAAGCATTGAAGAGTTTGAATGGACACGGCACAATCAAAATGATAGCTTTTTCACTTAAGCAAAATGTCCCTTAATTTAATATAATGCTGTCCTTATATAAAACTAACTCCCTAGTTCTTGGACGTCAATTTAGTCTCATAGGATTCTTGTAGTCAAGCATAGAAGCAGAATACAACAGTGGAGCCCGTGTAAAAATTCCTCTTGAATTAATTTCTGCCAGCTCTGATTAAAGTGTGGGCTACTAGAGGTGTCAGGTGCCATAGTTTCCTGCTTCATTTTACTCTTGGCCTCTTTGGCCCCTGCCACAATAAATCCGACAGTGGTTGTGCAGGAATTGCAGGTTACAGTTGCTACGGTTACCGTTGTCCAGCCAGATTGACATCATTACTCATCTAGCGAGCTGCCATGATAGCTACTGCTGGTTTCTGTTGCTGAGATTGCCAGAGAGCTTCATGTGCTGAGGATGAAAGTTCTTCAGAAGGTGGTGTGTCTGTGTTATAATTTGGTGTAAAAACGCTATTCCTATTGTATACTGATACTTTGTTAAGGGGAAGAGGTTGACTTTTCATCTTTGAAAAAGATGAAAGCCAATAAAAGAGATAAAACTTAGAAAAGTGTTAACTTTCGGTGATTAAAAGATGAAGTCCTTTATTACTTAAATAACTTACTGATTATTTATTATTACTGGGGTCAAGGACTCTGTTTTTGCCACTTAAAAAATAGAGATATACGAGGAGTATTTAATTTAAAAAGATTACCATTATATAACCAAATGTTTGTTTTCAACTGGATAGACAAAAGGCCTAACGTACTGGTGTCTGAACATACTTCAGAGTAGCCGTTACCAATGCCATGAAAAAGAAAGTGCAAACCATTGAGAAGGACCTGCTTTTGATTTTATTTTTTTTAAATCAACGTGTAATCCTATGATTTAAAGGTTCTAAATCCAATGAAGATTAAGATTGTATTTGAGATTTTGCCAGGCCTGGTGTATATAGTTTTTACTTCAAAGGGATTACTAGTAGAAAACTTGTTGCTGGAGAAAGCCAAAAATTGGCAGGTTTCTGCTGTTGCCAACCCACAGAGCAGATTCTCTGAATGTGAGATCCACAGCATAGTTCATGGCGTAGGAAAATGCAGTGCAAGAAGGTCTTTACGCCTCAGCTGGACTTATTTAAATGATTTTTTTTCCCAAATGTAGATGTTTCTATCCCCATAAACAAGTACTCATGATATGACAGCTTAGATTTGGAGAATACTGTGATAGATTCTGGGGAGAGAAACTGTCATAACATGTGGCCCCATATAATAAGTGGTATTTTTGGGCTTTGGCCATTGCTAACATCTGACCTGTAATAGGTAAATTAAAGCCTAGAGTGTTCGTTGAGAGAAGTCTTCTTTTCTGAAACAGGAATTTAAGTATGTATGGTTTTCATGTCAAAAGGATATATCTTGTATATACATCATCAGGTAATATTGTAAAATTTGAGTGTAAAAATAATGAAATTGTCACTGCAATCTCAAGATTTTAATTTGGGGACTGAAGTTTATATAAATATTATTCCTAGGAATAAGTGTTGATAGGATTTTAGTTATAATTAAGTAATCTTAATGTACTTACATCTTTACATTATGTTTTAAGACACTGAAACCAATTTAATTTATATCATAAGGGAGTTGGTATAAAATGATAGTATTTGAATGTCTCTTCAGGTATCTGTAGTTCTTTTATCTTTGGGAGTTAGTTAATATCCAGGAAGCAAATTTTCTTATCTGTAAAATGGGAATGATAATACTATTTACATTCCGGGGATATGACAGCCATAGTTTAGGTTCTGTATGCAAAAGAACGTGGTCAGTATTCAAGTATGTTAGAAATCATAATTATATTGTTATTATCCTCTTATTGCAAATAAAAGGAAAATAATAGTCACTACAGTGTCCTTGCAACTTGTCCTTAGTCAGCAAAGTTTCTGATTCTATTGCACCATCCTCTGGCATTTATCCTCAGTATAATAACATGTAAATATGCGTAGTTGCATTAATTTTTTACCACTACAAATTGACATAAAATGTGTATTTGTATCATTTTAGTTCTCTTTACTTGGATGCAGATGGTACATTATGGCCAGGATATTCTTAATGAGATTTCTTTACAGACTCTCAGTTGATGATTCATATATAAAATTCTTATATAAAATGGATTAGGGGTAGCAACAAAGAGACTGTGACTCAAAAACTACTGATGTTAGTCTATATATTTAAATTGCTGTTTTAATGATGTTTTTCCTGAATGACAAATGAAGGAAAAATATAAATTTTTATAGTTAGAAAATGCTGAGTAAACTCCTTAAACCAGAGGTAAACTATTCTGAAAATTGTTCAGAAGATCTGCATAAGTTGCTAAAGAACATGTTCTATTACTAATGTAAATTTCAGTTTCTAAAATGATATGATAATCCTTTAGCCTTGTAACATATAAATATGATTTGATCTGTGGAACATTGTCTTCTTTATATGAACTGTGTACGTGATTTTAACTACATTTTTAAGACACAAATTATGTCAAAATCCAGTGCAAATAGCAAATCTTTTACCACTTTAAGTTTAAAGAATGTTACATAATGAAATAAGTTTGAACCAGAAGTCGTTGTTTTTGGTCATAATTCCAGTACTTCTCATAACTACAGAACATTATAGTTAGAGAAATGTGGTGTACGTTCCCCGTCTCCTCATTACTTATTTCTCTTAACCAAGTTAACTACCATCACTGAGTTCTTTATGGAGGATTAACCTTAAAATATTTGATAAATTGTGATATAAAAAACCTTTGAACAGAAGTTTAAAAAGAAACTAAATCCTAGAGAAGGAAGCAATGAAAAACAAACAAAAAAAAAAACCTGTCCATGGCAGTACCCACGGTCTAAGGTACAACACAGAGGTGTGAAATGTTATTAAGAGAACATATGTGTCTCTCGAAACATCCTCCAAATGAGAGTTTACAGCTAAGTACGGCAACTCGATTTAAGTGTTAAAAAAAAAAACAAACAAAAAAACACCAAAAAAAAACTTAAAGGGAGAAATAAATAAGTCAGGAAACAGAATGGGAAAAAATAGCTTTGCCCCATCATGATAGGTTTCTTCTACTAGTGAAAGATTAAAGCTTGAAGTATGTGAATAGCTGAGAACAGCACAGAGAAAGGTTGATTGCTTCCCCTCCAACAGTTCCAATTGATTGAAAAAAGCCTAATTTAAAGTTCTGTTTGTTCTATGTCTTAAACCATCAGAATTCTCTTTTAGGACTGGAGGAATGCTCTGGAGGAAAAAGAATCCAAGGATAAAAAGTCATTGCAAGCCAACAATTGTTCCTAATCCTCACAAAATGCTGGAGAAATTAAATTTATTCTTTATTGCTCAAAGTGTTACCTAGGTCACTGGGTGATGGGAAAATTGGACTGGAAGTTGAGTAGGCGCAAGCTTTGTTTTGTGTCTAGATGCTTAACCTTAGACAGGACAAGGAATCTTAGAGTGTTGTGGGAACTGGGTTCAGAGCATTAACACCAAGACTTTTATTACCCCGGATTTATAATAGGCTGTGCTGTCAGGAGATGAAAATGTTGTGTTTACATTTCAGTGTTAAATGATCATTTAATTAACACCTAAGGAAAAAAAAAACTTGTGAAATTCTTAGCAGCTTTTATTGTTGGTTTCCTGGGAGGTTTTAATATCCAAGTTTCATTGAGATTTCTTTTTGTAAGTAGAGACACAAAAGGCATTATAAACTTTTTAAGGAAGACAAACAATTTAACCTTGACCCTTTTTTCTGAAATATTAATTTAACTTACATTCTAAATCTGGTATACTTATTTAAAAGGCTTCTAGACTAATATTTTAAAAATACATCTTAATTGAATACTTTGGTGTAAACACTTATATGTAAATATTACTTAAATTGCACTCTAAAATTTCTACTGTAAAACATTTGCAATTACTAATTAGTTTATCTTAAGAAGTTTTATATATTTAAATTTGTAATTATAAACATTTTATATCTTTTAAACTACTGCTCTAGTTAACTGTGTTAAGAATCTGGCTTAAAGTAGGTATTCATAGGCAAGCAAATTCTATGATAAAAAGGTAAATAGTGTTATATTATTTTCATCATTATTTAATTTAAAGATAGTTACTATCATGATGAGAGAGGTGTATATATAGACAGTATTCTTTATAGACAGTATTTCATTAATATGAAAATTCAAATTCCCTGCTTTAATTACTAAAAATTAGATTTTACAAATGCATTTAGTTTATTCCTGCTCTTTTATGATAAATTTCACTTGGTCTTGAGGCAAAGTGATAACATTTGGAAAATATGTACTGTCAGATATTTTTTCTAAAAGTAGTATTAGAATTTATACCTTCTCTCATTGTTCCTGGTTAGGAAACTTCATATTCAAGCATGTGAAAGTTGAAGTGAAATCTTTCTTAATTTTTCCTGAAATGAACATGCTGTTATAATGTATTTTCCTCTCTAAAAGTATACTGTTTTTATTTATACTGAAACAAAAACTACTTTTCCCTGTTTTTTTTTTTTTATGTTTGAATTCAAATATTTCAGGATAAAACCCACTTTCTTCATTATGCATGGTGGAAAAGTGCAAGGAGTATTGAATGTTATTAAAATCTCTTAATAGAAAGCCCTGCTTTGAACTGAGATTTATATTCTCACTCACAAAATGCTGCTGAGCCTCATGTAGGCACTTTATATGATGTTATATGCTTTCCTTACTTCTATCAAGTTTCAGCTTTTCTGCAAAGCTTCCCTTATTTTTTTTAACCCACATTCATCTTTTTCTTCCCAAAGCTTCTTCTCTGCCCAGCCTCTAGCCCTAAAACCCTTAAGTAGGAATAGTGCTTTAAATTTTATCTCCTTTGCATAGGATCCACCTTTTGGTTGAGGTAGTCCAAAGACACAAAATGTTTAAAGGTGTGAAAGAGAAAGAGAGAAAGGAGAATAACAAACTTGTTTATTTAGTATACTGGATGGCCTGTGTATTCTGAATGACATCGTTTGTTACACCTACTGATATTCCAAGCCAACCAGGTGGTATGTGTGTGCGAGGGGGCAGAGAGTGGATCATCCATCTTCGTAAAGATGAAGAATAAGTATTTTGGAAAATTATAGGAAATTTTATTTAACATATATAAATGTGTTGCTTTTATACTAAGAAAATGCTGTGCTTTTATACTGAGAAAGTAAATATTAAAATTTCATATATTAGTTATTTGGAATCTCTGCCTAAAACTAAAAGAAAGATTTCAGTATTTATTTTAGATGCAGACTCCTGGTTTGCCTCTTAAAATATAGGAATAACTGTTCTAAATACAGTGATGCTGTAAAAAACATATTTGAGAGTTATTCTGTTGAACCATTTCATGTATGGAGGTTGGTAGATAAGATATGTAGAAATACTGTTACCTGGCTGTCATTCGTTTAGTTAAAATTAACTTCCCTTTTGTACCTAACTCTTTCGCCTGGCTTTAAAGACCCACCATAATCTCATTCTACAATACCTCTTCAACTTTATCATTACTAGCACAGTGTATATGCAGTATCTCAGGCAAGCAGATTTTCCTGAGGCTACTTGGAAATTCCCAGCACATTTCTGGACTCCTTCCTTGCCTCTTTCTACAGTTTATCCTCCTCATATAAGCCTCACCTTCTCTATCAAAGCGTTCTCAACTGCTTTCATTTACCTTCACACGATCATTCATTATAATATAGTAGTTATGAGTACAGACTGTTGATTCAGGCTGCCTGCATTTCAGTCACCGAATGTGAAACCTTGGGAATGACACTCAATCACCTGCCCTGTGACTCAGTTTCCCCTTGCATAAAATGTGGATACTAAGAGATTGTACCTCATGAAAGTGTTGTGTGGAGTATTCCCTAAATGAACTGAGCTTAGTACAATTTTTGGCATATAGTAAGGGCTGTGTACTTTATTTTTTGTTTGTTGTTATTATTAAAACTAGTATTTTTGTTTTCTATCTCACAGAATGTGTTGTCACATTTTATTTTTTAATCATAGCATGTATGTTACTTTGCAAAGACTCCTGTCTTACATTTATGCTTATTTCACACACAGCATCCAACCCAGTACTGGTTGGTTTATAAATACTTTTTGAGTGAGTGGTTGATGGAAATTAAGCTGGGGAAAGACATTAACAATAGATTGAATTTGGGATGAAATATGTTGGGATGTGAAAAGAGCGTTGGTTACATTCCTGGCTCTGCTGATCATTACCTGCAGATGCAGAACAAAGTTACTTGACATTTTATGATAGTCAGTGTCTTTGCTTATAAAAGAGATAGTAGGTCAGATAAGAGAGGGACCAAGCCCAATGTATTCACCGTAATATTGCCAGAAGTTAACAAAAAGCCTCCAAACCCCCAGCCTAGGGGATGTTCAAAAATAATTGAGAGAAGGGGAAGAGATCAAAATATATCAGATTTGTTCTGTTTTTCAAAAATGTATAGGGAACTCTTCACGGGACTTGCAAGAATTATAATGGTGGGTTTACTCATGGCAATAAACCAGGAAGTAGATAATTAGGTTGTGGATGAGTGAGTTTGTGATTGTTCTCTCTCCTATTAGCAATTTAAAAAATAAAAGCAGTTTCTTTGCTAGATAAATATAGTCTGCTTACATTTTACATGGCTTTGCTGTTAAATGTGAATTGTTTGAAGGCTTAGGTTTGAAAAAAAAATGAGTAAAAGACATTTGATGGTTATGCTTTATTAAGTGGTTATTTTGATACTTGATAATCCCTCAATATGAGGAAAGTAGTGTGCAACTAAAGCAGTTTCAGTAATCACCTGCCTCTCAAACATCACTGATGTTAGCATGAACAAATAAGTTAAAAATCAAACAAGGCAAATCAAGAGAAAATAATGGAGTTGGCTGATGAAGGTTTCTATGTTCATATTTGTGTTATCGTTTTTGTAACAGTCTTGAGAGCAGGCACCGTCATCTGTAATTCTCCCTCGGAAACGCACTGTGCACCCGGGACAATTAATTTTCCTGACCTTTTGAGAACAGAATGTATGGAACCTGAATACCCTGAAGGCAAATGGAATCTGGAGTCTGTTTCTCAGAGGCAGGAGCTGCTCTCTGAGTTGGTGTGGTTTTCTTTCCCTCTCTTTAAGAGGCATGAATTCCACACCTAATGAGTAGTTTCGAGGAAGGTTGTTAATCAGGTACTCCAACTGACCACCCTGGATTCTTCTTTTATTACACAGGAACGTGAGGGAATGAGAAAGCAACATAGTTACATTTGATAAAAGGAAATACCTTTTTCCTCTCCCCACCCACTATGTAATCCCCTGGAATTTAGTTGACGCGGGAAATTACTGCAGCAAATAATGTGTTTGAAAAAGCAAAGTTGTATGCACAAGAATAACACTTGTAGCTACAATAATTCTGTTCAAAATCACAAAGTATATCAATTGTCATATTTTGGGGCAAGAGTTTTCACCTAAGGGGGTCAGAAAAGAATTTTTCCTTAATCGTTGTCAGTCTCACAGTGAAGCATGCCACACAGGCATTACCACTATCAACATTATGTTATGTTCTTTTCTGAATTATCAGATATCATTCTGCTGCCCTAAGATGGGATCCTAAATCAAGAACAGATGAAGAACTTAAAGTAAATATGACAAAGGGGCAAAAAGGAACTGTAACTGAATTTCATTCAAATGGGCAAATGTTATTCTTCAGCCCATTCCCATTTAGAAGCCATACCTTTTATGTGAAGAGAGAAAAGTGGTTTAAAACAACAAGAGAGTCCAGACATTGCTTTCTTTTCTAAATTAGGTTACCTGGTTAAAGAACACCGTTCAAGTGTAGGCGAAGATGTTTTGATAGAGGTTTAGTTGCTTCCTGACAAATGTTATGCCCCCGATCATCGGTGTGGTATCTGTTACAAGATACTTACTTTGGTTGCATTTTTACAGTATGATTCGGTTTTTTATTTTTTTAAAAGTATAGCTTTTCTCCCCAATTCTCAAGCATATGGTGTTAGAATACCTTGTATTTATTGCTATATTAATTTCACATTGTTTTATATTTCAAAGAAGTGACTCCTAAAGTGTGCTTTCTAGGGGTCCAAGAAAAAGGTATTCTGTGGTCAAATGTGTGGCGACTACAGTGTACATTTGTGTATTAATCTCCAAGGCATACTACAATAAATAAATCTGTTCAACTTTTTAAATTTTGTTTTTTGAAGTTATTTGGCTATATAGTTCCTCTTCTTTCTCCACTTTTCTTGTTTATTCCAGTTAATCCGAATAGGAAGAATAGTCTTTAGCTATTTCAAAGAATAATTACTTTTCATCACTTCTGATCAAGATTTTCTTAAAATAAAGAGTATGTTGGGCCGGGCGCGGTGGCTCACGCCTGTAATCCTAGCACTCTGGGAGGCTGAGGCAGGCAGATCGTCCTGAGCTCAGGAGTTGGAGACCAGCCTGAGCAAGAGCGAGACCCCCTCTCTACCAAAAATAGAAAGAAATTAATTGGACAGCTAAAAATATATATAGAAAAAATTAGCTGGGCATGGTGGTTCATGCCTGTAGTCCCAGCTACTTGGGAGGCTGAGACAGTAGGATTGCTTGAGCCCAGGAGTTTGAGGTTGCTGTGAGCTAGGCTGACGCCACAGCACTCGCCACAGGCAAGAGAGTGAGACTCTGTGTCAAAAACAAAACAAAACAAAAAAAACCAGTATGTTGGGCACAGTGAGTTGAAGTATGTTATTCTACTTGCACCAACATTGTCAGGTGCAGGACATTTTACAGTGTATTGGTCTGATAAATCTGTTCTTCTCAACCCACCTTTGAAGGTGGACTTGACATTCTGTCGTTACCTTGAGGAATGGAGAAACTTAGATTCTTTTATAATAATTTTATTAACTTAGCACCCGTATTTGTTTTATGTATTTGTGTGCATGTCTGTGTACGCGTGCGTGTTGTGTGTATGTGCCCATGCTCACGTGCACACACATGCAAAGCCACTCCACTACCATTTTAACAACTTTAACATTTTACAGCTTCACTCGTTCTCTCTTCCCTGCCTCTGTCACTGAAGCACCAGAAGTCCTTTGTGGAGCACCTGCTGTGCACAGCATCCTTTAAGCTGGGTGTAAACTTGCAGGAGTGTTTCTCACTCTGCGGAGAGGGTGTTGGAGCCAAAAGCTTTTTATGTACAACTTGTAGATATTTGGTGACTTTGAAGTCACTGCAAAGCTAATTTGTTTAGTATTTTTGCCAAGGCCTATCTTTCTAGCACTAGATGACAAAATAAATAAGATATGAGGGATTAGAGATAGGAATAAAAATAAATGGAAGAAATAATATTATAAATCTCCAAAAGCAACTTTTGTTTTAATACACTCGATTGGTACTTCTCACCAGGACACTTATATTGATCATTACTGAAAACTTCTGTCCCATCGATAAGTTCCCCAGCTTGTTGCTTTGGCTACCGATTGTTATTTATATTAAATTTTAGAGGAAAATATATCAAAGGTAACAGAAAACATAAAATTGGGTAATGGATCAAACAAAAACTATTTTAAGGCTTGGTATTAAATGAGTTTAATAGAAATCATTCACTTCGAATTACTCAATATTTGCAAACATACATAATCTTTGGATTTTATTTGTTGTCTCAAAGTCCTCTTTGTAATAGGTTAGGTTCCCTCTGCATAAAGAAGCATGAAGAAGTACTGCAACCCCTTCCTCCCCCTTCCGTGTTCTATTTTTCTCTTTAGGCTTCAACGCTATGTGTGTATCATCTTACATATTTTACTTATTTATCTTGTCTATCTCTCCCAATGAAATGGAACATTGTGGAGGTAGAGCATAGTAGTAGATGTATAAGAAATATTGGTTGAATGCGTGAATGAGGACTTTGCAACAGACTGCTAGAATTTGAGTCTCAGCTCCAGTGCTTACTAGATGTGTGACTTGAAGCACGTTATTTAATTCCTCTGCCTCAATATCTTCTTCTTCAAGATGTCGATAATTAGAGTATCAATGTCACAGAGTCTTGGGAGGATTAAGTGATGTAACACATCTGACACAGAATTCAATTAAGGTTAACTATTTCTCAAAAATCAAATGACTTTTGAATTGGTTGAGGAAAAATAACCATTCACCATCATCTTAAAATCATTTGATATTGTTGTCTATTTTTTGGTTCAGTTCTCCTGTGCTCCCACTATTTCATTGTATTGTATTGCGGAATATGGGTAGGCTAACTGTTCAGAGGCACCTTACTAGCTGCTTGTTCTTTCCTTCTTTCTTTTTACTGTTTTCATGGAGTTCTCCGTTTTCATGGAGTTATCCATCTTTCCAATCCTGCTCCTGGGATGTCGAAATCCCACCTTGCTTTACTGCTGACCAGACAATGGTTTGCTTCCTGTCAGCCAGGATTGCTGCCATTCAGAAGGTGCCACCACCCTGCTTTGGGAGGGGAGTCCCTTCCCTTGTGTCGCTGTGCAATACCAAGTGATAGACACCTTCCCATATGCAAATGGTTTCACTAATTTTTTTAGCATGATTAATCTACAGACTCTAGCCCAGGGAATTAAAAATGTGCTGTTTTGCCTAATTCTAGCATATTTTAAAAGTTGTTTAATTCTTATACTGTGATTATTAGCTTACTAACAAGATTCCCTCCGTAGGTTGTACATTCCTTATGAGCTTGGACACATTCACCTCTATTCACCATAGAGCACTATTCACATGTGCTGGGCACACAAATACTCATAGGCTGAAGGAAAAGAGCAGGAAATACAAAGGATCCAGTGAATCACCTTTCCTGGTAAATGAGCAACAGAAAACGTTTGAAGCCTTATCTTTTTCATATCTTGCCATTTGTTCTTTCTTGATAGTATTTAAGTTTTAAAAGAATAGCAATCTATAAACTTGTTCTATCAATGTATCTAAGCACTCATACATAGGTGGCATTTTGTACCAATTTCCTCACTGTGATAGGAAATATTTATTCTGTTTATGAAAGCCTGAAGAGGGGGCTATCTTACAAAACCTTTTACATTATTTATCAGTTCTTTCCTAAGATTTTATACATTTCTATGTGTGAGAGAGATGTTTTGTTTTAATTTGCAAATAAAACAATATTACTCCAAAATTACTGCAAAATTGAAATTGCTAAAATGATAGGTAGCAACTGAGGCAGATGGTTGAATCTTATCATTTTGTGTCCTTACATGGGTTGCTAAGGCACAGCTTACATCATTTAGTGTGCTTCCACAGTTCTTTGCCATTCTAAAGCATGTACTTCTGACATTTTTATTAGGCTTTTGTGTTTGGTCACTGTATTAAATCCAGCAATTTATTCCTTTCCACTTAAATTGTCTTCCTTGTACAAGGGGTGGAGAAGAATCCACTGTGTCTGCACATAAAAGGCCATTATCTTATCTTAGCAACTCCAGCCATACAGAGACAGTGAATCATGACAGTTGAGATGGGAAATACGGAACTGTATCAAAGCGGGTGAGATAGCGGGAGTGAGGCAGTGATGAGGGCTATGACATCGGAAGGTGGTGAGTCCATCAGCTGTAGCCAAGGTTAGCAACCCTTTACTGAGCCTAGCCTGATAGATCATGTAGCAGACAGGCTGAAGTTTGCGTCCAGGGAGTGTCCTCTGCCTGTGATCCAATTTACTTGTAGCTTGCCAGAATTACTCAAGAGACTCCATTGTTATTTTTTCTGTCCCAAATCAAAGCACCTCCTTTTTTTTTAACAAATGAGGATAAGCACACTGACACTGATTCTTTATGTGTATTGGTGAGAGCAGGCTCTACAGCAAATATGTAGAAAGTTTCGTGCTTTATTGTGAATACAGCCTTCATTCCACCAGGAGAAATATTTTCTGACTGGAGCAAGAAGCAACGGTGAGGACGGAAGTGATGGAGTCAGTTGTACAGCTCTCATAAATTGAGTATATGATCCACAAGCTCTTACGAGTGCTGTACTTGTATGAATAGTTAGTTATTCAGTGGATCTGTAGCATTATGAAGGAGAACCAATCTACAGATGAGAAAACTGAGACCCGGGGAGATGATGTAATGTGCTCGAGTGGCAGGCTGGCATTTGAACACAGTGCAGCACTCTCTAGCATGTATATTAACCATTCTTGGGACTACGGTGTCCTTTAATTAGGTAAAAACACTACAAATGCATGATCCTATAGTAATCTGTTTTGCATCCTCACTTCGCTTTATGCATTATTCACTGTGCATGTAGGTGCTTATAGGAAGCTTACTACCCTCTCTCCCACCCTTGTCCCCTCACTTATCCAAACTTGAAGTTTAGTGTCATCCTTGGCTCCTTCCCTCCCCTTTATCCCCATTGTCAGTTTCCCTTAATTCTACCTCCAGAGCAGATTCGTCCACCCTCTCGCTCCCCTCTCTTTAACTTACTTCCTAACTAGGCTCCCTGGCCAAGGATTTCTTCTTACAGTGTGTGCTCTAACAGCCAGAAGTATCATAAGTACAGCTAGGAGCATGTTCCTTGCTGAGTCAACAGTCATTTTGCATACTGGCATAGCAGTTTAGATTTAACAAAACATTTTTCCATATATTACACTCCAAGGAACTCTGATAAATATGCATCACTGCCTCAGTTTTATAGACTGAATAACTGAAGCCTAAATGGTTCAACTGAATTACTAGCCCTATCACAGTGGGCTGGTAAATAACAGAATCATTTTTTTCCTCTAAACCTTTATGAACAACCAGTTTCTATAGTCTAAACTCTTACTGTAGCCTTCAAGTTCCCTAAGCAGCTCCAAGTTATGGAAATTATGGTTCTTATTTTCTGGTATTTTCTCACAATACCGTGCACTTGAGGAGTTACACAGGGAGTTAGCTACTCTTGAGCCTCTGGACTTGCTTCTTGGTACTCTTCTGCCTTCTTCATTTAGCAGGCTGACTTGTATTTACCACCCAAGACCTAGATCGTGCCTTCTCCACCATGCAGGCTGACTTGATTTCTCCCTGGAAAATGTGACCCCGTTTATGCAATCAATGCCTCAGGCGAACAGTGCTCTCTATTTGGAGGTCTCTCACAGGAGGGAGCCCAGCACCGACTATCCCTTTTCCCTGGAGTGTTTTTTCCTTCTCATTCACTTCCTAACAGAATACCTCCCATCCCCTTTTTAGCTAACACTATGCCTCATATCTCAAGAGAATGTTCTAGCAGGAGTCCTATTTTATTTATCTCATTATCACCTTAGGTCTTGACCCTTAGTTGGAACTTCTTTGTTGAGTAAATGGCTATATGTAATAAACTCAAGTGTGTCCTTTCACGAGGCCTATTTGGAGGGCCGAGTGTGAGCCTGCTCCCCTTGCAGCCCTGCCTTGCAGCATCTTCCAGGCCCCACCCCCCAGCTTTTATGTAACAGCTCTCTTAGAGTGAATATATCCCTGTCTCTCTTCTTCTGGAATCCAAGATTCTGGTGGCAAGTTCAAAGTCTTTTTCATTTTTATGCTTCCCACAGCACTTACCATAGGGCTGCACACAGGATAGGCTGGATAAATGCTTGTTAAATAAGTTTAATAAGAGCTTTTCTCTCTTTTTTTAAACTTTCTTTTAAATTTTTGTTTACTCATATTTATTTATTTATTTTATAAAGCCTTTTTATTCTTTTCCTCCAAGGCAAATTTTTACTATTGAAATGGAAATCTTGCTTCTGGGATAAAACAAAACTTCTGTTAACACCGTATCTGATTTTTAAACAGTCCATATTTGAAAATACCAGGATGTGTTTACGTGTGCAGATTGATAATGCAATACAATTTCCAGCTAAACAATCATTGCTGTTGTTGTATTCCATCACATTAATCATGGAAACGTATTTCTGTAATTTATTTTGGAATTAAAAAAAAATAAAATGGCATGTGAGTCGGCATGTAGCAAATATTGCAGTAAAGCTAGTCATACATACTTTTTGGTTTCCCAATGTATATAAAAACTATATCTACACTATGCTCTAGTTTACTAAGTATGCAATAGCATTATGTGTAAAATATCAATGTACACGCCTTAATTAAAAATACTTTTGTTGCTAAAAATTGCTGACATAGAGACAAGATGTGAGCACATGTTTTTGGAAAAATGTGCTGATAGACTTGCTCAATGCAGGGTTGCCACAAACCTTCAATTTGTAAAACACACAGTATCTGCAAAGCACAGTAAAGCAAACTGCAATAAAATGAGGTATTCCTTTATTACTTATTAGGTTGTTGAATGAGTTCGTGGTGTCAGTAAAGTGATTGCAGTTAGTAAATTCTCAGTAAATATTCACTAGGATGTTGTTTTTAGTAACACTGACACTTTATTGAGTTCATGTGCTCTACACATGTGCTTAAAAATGAGAACATTTCCCTTTAATTTCTGACATGCCTGGGTAATGACCTCTATAACCAGGGTAATTTTTCATGCCAGCCAACTTACTGGGGATTCCTATGGACAAAGCTCTTAAATTTTAAGGTATTATTCTATTTAATTTAGTAATAAGACATAGAACATTTAATCATACAAAATAGGTGGTTATGGTTAATGGATTAGTTATATGCTTTTAGTTGGAAATAACTGACACTGTCCAAGTTTGACTTGAACAATGAGAGAGTTTATTATCTCACAGAGCAAGAAGTTCAGAAGTAGGTCAAGCCACACTTTTTATTTACTTTCTATTTCTTCATTTCTTCACTTTCAACGTCAGCTTGTCCAAAGGCTTTGCTTCTGGTGTCAAAGTGGCCATCAGTGTGCAAACCAGGGCTTCATGCTTCTTCATTCGTAGTGGGGGAGAGAGGAAGGAAGGGAGGGACAGAGAGAAGGAAAGAAGGGACTGGAAAAGAGAGTAAAAGAGATATCTCCCCGTAAGATGGACTTTAAGTCCCTTCCTTCAGTTAGAGCGAACCAACTTGAGTGAAGTGCATAACTTTTAGACCTAGAGTTGCCAAAGAAATGCCATGACTTGATTGATTTAAATTAGGTAAGATCCCTCTCTAGACTTAGGGGGAAACTGAATCGGATCAGGGCTCTACTGGGAGGCTGATGGATGTGGGGAGTAACCAACAGTAACCCACAATGCCCGCTATAGGTAAGAACTTAAATTTTAATTTTTTGTCTGATTTTTACCACAGGGATTTAAATTAGTCTTCTATTATAGCACCTTTAATTTATATGAATAAAACTGAACTCTTAGAATTGTGATTTTTTTTTTTTTTTTTTTTTTTTTTGGTGCCTCGTCTTCTCACGTAGGGATAGTACAATTCACTTTTCAGGATTTTGAAATGATTTTTAAAAAATCCGTGTATGACCCATTGCCTGGCACAAAATACAGGCTTGCTTTGAGTAGTTGCTATTGTTGTTGCCATTGTATTTTCTTGGTCATAATTTCCTAATTTTATCTTTCTTTTATTGTAACTGGCTTCCTGAACAAAAATACCTTTTTGCAGTTCTGTTTCAGGTTCCCAGGCCAGTAGGATTTGCTGAAAAGAACTTTGTAATTTTCTGTTTCACTGATCCCCTCCTTTTTGAGTTGTTTTTCAGAAATGATGGGCCCTCCTTGCAGTAAGGAGATAAGCACAAGGCTTTACACTACCCGATAATTCAGAGAAGTCAAGCTAAGTGGCATTCCACCACAAATCTTGCCCAAGGACCCACCTGCTGAGCAACCTACTCCCCACAACCCATATGTGCAAGATGGCATTACCCACTACCTCATTATACTACTAAAATCTCTGCCCTGGAAGAGGCTTATCTGCCATTTTTTGATCATGTGATTTATGTGTCAGTAATGATTTCTCACTGCACGTGCATTCCTTGCACTCCACCCCAAACATGTAATGATGTGCACTCACTTCATGCGTTATTCATTTCACCTCTAGAAAAGCCCCTGACCCCGTAGGTTGAGGAGGCAGATTTGAGGTAGTCCTTCCACCTCCCAGTTGACATCCTCTGCCATGAATCACCTTTCTTCCTTGACAATCCTCATTGTCTCAGTAATTGGCTTTCTGTGTGGAACGAACAGAGGGACCCTCACTTGTGGGTTCATTAACATCATCGATACTCTAATTTTCTATTTCCAAACTTTTACATTATAAATTCACACAGGTGCCTTATAACCTCATCCAAGAAATAACTCCTGAATGTGTTTTTTTTTAACATAACAGTTTGCATTTTATAAACTATATGACCATGCAGTCTCACATGGTCCTTACAGAAATGCTGTGATATAGATATTATTTTTGCTATTTACCAGATCTCTTTACCTGCCTTTTTCTCTAAAATGTGAGCTTCATGAGGAAAGATTCCGTGTCTGTTTTGTTCACTATTGTATGCTTAGTATCCAAAGATTATATCATACAAGGTAGACCAGTAGATGCTGAATCAAGTGATAATTGAAGGAAGGAAGAGAGGGAAGGAGGTAGGAGTTAAATGTAATCTGTAGAGGTTAAAGGACTCTCTTAATTCATAATGTTGCGCTTAAGATATAAAGCCACATTTTTAGTGGGTCTCTGCAACCTGCAAAACCTGCCCCATTCTCTACTTCATCACTGCTTTCTTCACTTTCCAGTCTCTCTCTCTGCTCCAGCTGCAAAGGCATATGCAGTCCCCAAGGTATGCCTTCCTCTTCACCTCCCCAGTCCCTTTGCATATGAGATTCTTTTGCCCAATACTGCATAACTGCTTGCTCTACATACTCTTTTTATTTGTTGCCTCCCTACTCCTGGGCATTGTCCTACATTGCTAGTTTACTCTGTTTAAATTCTTCATATTCCAGTTAAAACATCATTTCCTCTGGGAAGCCTTACCTAATCCCCTGGGTTAAATCACATTCCCTTTACACATCTCTGCAGTATAAGGATAGTTTCCTCAACTGGGTTTAAATACAGTCAGCCCATTCTATCTGTGGGTTCCATGTCCTTGGATTCAACCAACCACAGGTCAAAAATACTTGAAAAAATTCTTTAAGAAGTGAAAAATAATACAACAAAAAATAATGCAAATAAAAACCAATATTGTATAATAACTATATATGTAACATTTACTTTGTATTAGGTATTATAAGTAATCCAGAGGCAACTTAAAGCCTACAGGAAGATGTGTACAGGTTATATGCAAAAACCGCACTATTTTATGTGAGACTTGAGCATTGTTGGAATTTGGTATGGATCCTGGAATCAATCTCCCGCAGATACCGAGGGATGACTGTACAACGACTATGTTTTTGAAATTATTTATGAATGTTTTCTGTACTAGAGCTTGAAAACAGGGGCAGGTTTTTCTCATTGTTTTCCTAATGCCTGGCTAACACCTGGCATATGCTAGTTGCTCAGTAAATATGTGTTGAATGAATGCCAGAAAATATTGTCTTGTCAGCCTACCTTCATGTTTTTTTTTCACTAAATTCACTCATAGTTTGTAGAATGTTTATATTGGGCACTTATTTTTTCATGTGTCTTTTCTCATAATAACCTAAATATTAATACTAGAAAATTGTAAGGTCTTCAGGGACAGCTACTGTGTCCTTGGCTCAAATTCTTAATCCTCATTTCCTTCTTTCGTGTTAGGGCTCAGCTTAGAATTTGCCTTCACTCACTCAAGGATAGACTGGGTGTCCCTTGTTTGTGCTGTCCAGCCCCCGTTAATGTGTTTAGCACTCATCTGTTTTCTCATCTGGCTCTCCATAGAGCTTAACAGTGGAGACTGAATCTAGTCTTAAATATTTTCCCATTGCTTAGAACAGTGCCCAGTAGGTGCCCGAGATACTTTTTCAAATGAATAAATTAATGAATGTTTTGCACTTGTGTGATATTCCTCAGATATCTAAATCGTTCCTGGAAAAACATTAAGTAAACAGTTGTAATTTAATTCAGTGTCTTCAACATAGTATGTGTACCCTTCAAGGACTGCTCAAGATAATCCCCTTTTTAGTGATCTTATAATTGGGGTGGAGATTGCACACTTCATATATATGCTTGGCTGAGGAGGAGAATAAGGGCAGAAATCCAGCCTGCCCTCAGCTCATTATGTTATACTTGCCCTGAGAGAGCTCCTATAATTTTTTTTTTTTTTCCACAGAGATGCAATGTGTAATAGCATGGTCCTAGATGTCGGAAGAAAATGTTAGAATTTTATACTTAGGTTTCATTTCAATTTTCTCTCAACTTTGAAAAAAATCTCTACTTTTATTTATATTTTAAATATATATAGCATATTGGTAAGATAATATTGATTTATAAATAATACATGACTAAGTTACAGTTGTTAAGGGCTTATGCTCAAAAATATTTTACTAATGCAGTAATATTTGAGCAATACAGTTATGGAGAATTTTGATTTAATTTACGATTCCAGTGCCATCGTAGTTCCCAAAAATAATGTGCAGCTTTCTCTTGATGTCATTTTTGGATGCCTTAAAAAGGGGATGAATGAACTTAGAGGTCCTTGGGACATCTTGAAGGTCCCATTCACCAGTGTGTTTGTATGCATATATGTGCATGTGTGAATCAAGTGTGTATCAGTTGTTCCTGTGCATGTGATGAAGAGGAGAATGGATCAACTGTGGCTAAAATTTGTCTTCAGGTGTGGTTAAAATCCATTCCAATGCAGTCCTTTTTAGGGAAGGCAGATACACTTATTTCAAAATTCATTAGCCAATTCCCCTATCAGATGAGTAGTTTATGATGACTCTTCTTTTCTCTATTCATTGGCATACTCTAAATCTTTAGATATAAAATAATTACTTCATGTTTTTTCTCTGCCTCTGGGATATAAAGAATAAGTTGTAGATTTCCAATCACAGAATAGGCACATATGCTTGGAGTAAGAACATCTTAACTGGAGTCATAATGCAGCCATTTTCTAAAAGTGTGACTTTGGGAAAAATAACCACTCACCTTCAGTTTTTTTTCTCTGTAAAAGGAAAATAATATATATTAATTCACAGATTTGTTGTAAGAAATAAATTAGAAACGTGGCTGGCATAATACCAAGTAGACAGTGTTTATAGAATTTTTTTTTTTTTTTAGTTCGAGCTGCAGTTGTCTTTTTTTTTCTGTTTATTAGCAGTAATAAAATCACAGCTGTTTGTGTGAAGTCTGATGTGATGGTTGCTTTTAAAAAAAGTTAGTTCTTTCTCTATATTAAACCTGGTCAAAATATGATTATTTGGTTAGGTAATTGGGTAATGGACTTAGCTCTTTTTTGAGGAATGACAGCCTCCTAGCCTTTTTTTTTTTTTGTCTACACTTCAGTCTACTCTAAGCAGCCATACCATGTGATTGAGTGGTGATACAATAATAGTGCTTTCATCAGTGCCCTGAGCAATTTTACTCATGTGGGTGACACAGGAACCTAGGGTAAAAACTGATTTTGAATGGGGTATCTGGGAAGGTAACAGATTAAATGGATTTCTGTAGTCTCCAAAAGCATGACACAGAAAAAAACCATCCATATAGACAGAATTACATTAGTTGAAATGGTTAAATGGTTAAATGATATGTTCATTGATTGTTAAAAAGTTCATATTGCAGCAGTGGATTAAGAGAGTCTGTTCAAAACTATTTTAAAAGCTCTGAGATGCCAGGCTAAGGACTTCGGTCAGACTTTATTTGATAGGCAGGGGTGATCTGATTAAGATAGTGCTCTGGGAAGATTATGAACATGAATTGAAAGAAAGAGACTTGACAAAATAATACCATGGTCCAAAAATAATACCATTGTCCAAAGTCATAGTTTAGGGTGAAACTATTAGAAAAAGAGAAGAAGGACATTTAAAGAGATATTTGCAATGAAATTATATAGCTGTTGTATAGTATGATGGTTGTAGGTAGAGAACAAGATATTTAAATTTTAAACAAAGCCTATTTAAATAACAACAACAACAACAACAAAAACATTCCCTCAGCATTTTGATTGAGATACTAATGATTATCAAGTTAAGTTCTTAACCCAGATAGGGTGAAATAGAATCATGAAAGGAAAAGCATTGCTGCTCTTTTAGGGTTTGAAATCACTTCTTATTAATAGCTTTATTCCTGATATTGTTTTCCCTAGTCTGTTATTTGAAGAACTAGAGGCATAGATGTATTAATGTAACCTGTATTTTTCATATTAGAATAAAAGGATAATATACTTCCAAAGCTGGAAAGAGCTTAAAAACTTACGTGGAGAAACAGGTGTCAGAGACATTATGTAACTTGCCAAGGTGACCCAGCTCACGGAGGAGCAGCCCCACTGTGGCTCAGGGTTCTGGCTCCCTGTGCAATGGTCCTCCTAGGACTCTGTGCTGGCTGGTCTCCCCCTGATCCAGGGACACCTATCCTTTTCCTCTTTCTTACCATTTCATGGTGCTTGCCTTTGTCATTATTAAAGGCTTCGTTCTGAAATTCACAGAACTGTGTATGATACTTATCATTGTTTTTATCTTTAGAAAGTACCCATATGTTAAGGGTGCTATGCTGGGCTCTGTGTAAAGCCAGGTAAATATACAAAGGCCCTAAGCTCCACTGTGTCTCATGTTTCATACAATTAAATTTATATCGTGAAGTCACTGGAGTAAATGTTGAAGTATCAGCTTTTCTCTGTAAATTGACCAGTTGCACTTAGAGAGTTTTTAGGATTTTTTGTATGTATTGTTTTTAATTTTGGCTAATAGTTTGGGCCCTCAGAAAAGAGGGTAAGAAAATTCATATTCTGTTTGCCTGACTCTTTTGCAAGAAGCTGTCTATGTATATGACTTTTTAATTTATACATGTAAGATTCTTTTAAGAAGGAGCTATTATGTACTTTAGTTTATGGATGAGAAAGCGGAAAATTGACCAGCCCAGCTAATGAAAGGTAGAGGGCCATGGTAGAGAGTCATGTCTTCTCAGGTCCATAAAACAGGCCATCTCTCATATTAGGAAGTGACATCGTAATAGCAACAATGGCAAACTGTAAGGGATTTGGAGGAAAACAGGGAGGTATTAAAAGGTCTGAATGGTGTATCTTATGAGAATCAGTTGAAGATACCTGAGATGTTTAAAAGAAAGAGACAACTGAAGTGCTACTTAATCAAATTTTTTAAAACACCTGAGATGTTATCCTTTCAAGGAAGACTCAAAGGCTAGATAGCTCAAAAAGACCAAAGTAATTTGATCTTGGAAGTGATTTTGCCTTACAAGACCCATGTAGAGGGTTTGGGGCCAGGTATCTGGCACTGCTTCGCTGTCGGAAGATTGTACAAGAATCGTGTCTTAAAGGTTTCTAATTTTAGTTTTTCTGCCATAGAATTACGTTTAATAATGAATCTGATACAAACTAACAATATATAACAGATTAACTGGAATTTCTCTGCTTAAAACAAGAATGGTAAAAACTGTAATCTTGAAAGCTTCCCAAGGCCCTTCCCAAAACAGTGTGCATGCAATAATCTTAATTTGAAAACCTCTGTGGTAAAGGATTTCCACTTTCTATCCCTATGGAAAGATACTAATTTAACTTTAATTTGAGCAAGGTCAATGTGTGCTATCAACTCTTGATTTGCCCATGACTTGGGGGAAATCCCCACTAAGTTTTTACTTGGGCAGAAGACCATCAGCTGTCTTAACAGACAATCAATCCAACTTAACTCCTTTATTGCCAATTCGATCCAGTCCCTGCCTGACGCCCCTCAAAAGTTATGCAATATTTCTGAAAAGCAGTTTACCCCAATAAGGTGAAACAAAACAAAGTTTTATATTATTTTAAGGAGGTATCTTTAAAGATCCTTTCTGTGCACAGAGATGTGTTTCTTCTAAAAATCTAAAATCTATGCTCAGTGGAGAAGGCACAATTATAAGGAAATCAACTTAAACTTATAGGCTTGATTTTTATTAACTGACTACTTTTGAAAATAAAGTAAGGGAACAAAGGAAGGACAGGTATTATTAAATAAAGTGTTATCAGTTACATGCTCAGATTATCCTGTACCTTGCCACAAAATGCCCTAGAGGAGACTTTTCCCACTTTATCTGTATTATGGTCTGTGTCACATATGGAATCTGTTCAATCTAAGAAAATGTCTGGGAGGCAGAAGTAAATCCAGACAAGTTTTCTACCAATTGTTGTTTGCTGACCTTTTAAATACTGTAGATATTCTAAAAATACTAACAAACCAAACAGATGCCCATTAATTACTCTTTTTGTCATGCATATGAGAATAAACTGGCTAAACAGTTCTTAGTCTCTCTGAATACAGAGATATTTGTTAACTTATTGCTTATTGTATTATTCTTCTTACTTATAATAATATCAAATGTTGAAGAAAAGCTTGTGGAGAGTGGAATGTTGTGTTAGACAAAGAGAATAAAACCAAAAAGAAACAATGATCTGAACTGGAAACGAGTTTTAAAAAATGTAATTTTTCAGTTGCACAGAGTTACCATGGCATTACCTTTCTTTTTGTGTCTGCTGGTGATTTTATTTAGTAGTTTTAGAAAACGTGTCTATTGCTGTGTTTAAAAATTCCAATTACAACGATTGGTAAAGAAGTTTCCAAATACAAGGGATGTTTGTAGAGAACCTGTAAGACTGACAAGTGATTGACAGGTAAACAACCCCACCGTGCCCTCATATTCCATTCTGTGATGCTAGACTAGAGATACTACACAAGCCTCAGGAAGTAAACACCTTCTGATTTTTATTAAACGCTTTGCTTCCTGGATGCAAACAATGTTGTGCATGAGTTGACTAAATGTGCCACTGTCTTTTACACTGCACCACCACCCTGACTCGATGTGGTGGAATATCTGTGAAAGGAACAAATGGGAACTTTCCTTTAATGTGTTTAACTGAATTTAAACTCTGAAGAGATGAGCAAAGTACAGATTTCATCAAATAGAGTGAAACCATCTAGAAGTGAATTAAAGGGATAGCATTTCTATCTTGAAATGTTGTGTTTATGACTTACCGGTGTCTGTGTGAGATTGCCCTCTCTTCCCTGCTAAAGCAAAGGCTGACAGCTCAGAGTGTACACACGTTATGTTATGTGCAGTCAGAAGCTCTTGAGATTGTCCTTGAACACGGTTTACTGCTAATATGTCTTGAGTTTCAAAATGCCATGTATTTCTTTCTCTCTCGGACCTAGGCTTTCTTTTCCTACTACACCTCTTTGTCTTGATTTATTTTTTAAAAATATCTTTATGACAGCCTACTTTAATAAAATACTTTCAAATAGTTAATAAAAATAGATGAATGCTGTCATAAATAATGATTCTATGCAAATTGTTTATATGTTTAGTAATAAATTCAAAATTAAAGGGTTTACCTGATGTGAAGCTTTGTTTTCTTCAATCTTAAAATTTGGAAGAAAGACTTCTGTTTGTAACCATTTTATGTATCTAAGAGGTTCTGATGAGTCTGGAGGCAAAATGTTCGTAGTGATATTTTTTCCCTCTTCAACTTGAATGCTAAGAACTTGGATGTTTTGAATGAGCTATTTGCCAGCAGATGACGAGTCATTCCAGATAAATGAGAAACCAAGTACAGTAAAATCAGTGTTTGCTAACGAGCAAAATCTGGAAAATCACATTTTTGAGATTCCCTAGGCAAAATTGTCAATCTGATAAATGTCAGTAGGCTAACTGAAATAGAGTCGTGTGATTGTGGCAGGATTAGAGCAAGGTTGTTAGAGATCCATTCCATGTTCTTGTTGCTAAATTAAAAAAAAATCTCATAGGGTTTTTACAAACAAAAATGATATGCCTGTGTAAATCATGACATTCTCATTCCCTTACCAGACTATGAAGGGAAAGTGTGAGGTAGAAAAAGGAGGTCAACGTGAATTAACTCTGAGTTAACTGTAACTGATATCCTGTCTTCATAATGTATCTCATAACAAAAACTTTTTATGTCAGTGTATTCCAAACGTTTGCAAGTTATTTAGAACTTGGAACATGTTTTCCCATAGAAACAATGTTGTAAATATTGGTTCAGTTCCCAAGCCAGTGCACACAGCCTATTTAATCCATATGTATCTAAGAGACAGTACCAATGTTTGCTTGAGAACTGGGTCCTAAAGGCATATGTACAGAAAAGGGCACAGTGATGGGTATTTATGAAAACAAAATGGTCTTGCAGGAATTTTTAGAAGAAACTGAATTAGGTGTTTGTCTCTTCCTTTTGTGCTTCTTATTGAGAGATCACGGAGTCCTCCTGTGGACCTCTTGGGAGGAGGACCCACAGGTTGCTTTCTAACCCACTCTTTAAAGGGAAAGCAATTTGTTTCAAGAGATTCCTGTAAGTTGGGTAATTTTGACCCCTTTATTGCTCTGGGATCATTGATAAGACTTATTAACCTCAGAATCCTAAGTGGCAAAATTTTAGGAAAAGTAACAAGGTATATTTAAGCAAAATATATGAAGTATGAAAAAAGACAATTAGGGTATGACAGAAACATCTTTATATGTTGCTGGAGCTTTAAGAAAGTCTTGGGGCTTAGTTGTGATTTTTAATTTTTTTCCTGTCTTCACAATGCCTTATTTCCATAGAAGCTTTGTAGTTTTTCAAAGTAGCCCTCATAGTGATGGTGGCAGAGCCTTTGCTGAGGTGAGGCAATATAAGGGAGGTCGATATAATAGTAAGCTCTTTGTTTGCATATTGGATTTAATTTATTGCATAATTTTTTAATAACTGCAAACTTGCAGTTTTCAATTTGACATTTATCTCAGTAACTACATTATTTTTTGCATGTGTTTTTCTCACTATTCTGTATACATAAGCAAGTAGGGATTGTATATTTTCTTGGTCTTTATTAATCCCCCTTTCGCCACATCAGTTGTTCTCAGACTTGCTAGGACAAGCAGGTTAAAGACAACCCACCAGTGGGTGAATCATAATGTAGCTGTTTCTTAAGAGACATAAAGTTGTGTATTGCTTTAGCAATAAGAACGTAAAGATTTTTTAAAAAGTTTTTAAAAATATATATATATATATCAGCAAGTATAAAAACAAATTTTATTAACAGAACATTATTTCAAATCACATTTTTAGTGGAGGAGTAACTATTTTACTTTCTTGACGCTTGGTTCAAAGGATGATTTGTTCTTTCAAGGAGGAAAGAAGTCAATGGCATCCGTGATATTGTGCACTTTATTTGGATATTTTATCTACTTCACTAAATTGACAATTAATGCCTATTTTTCTTCACCATATAATGATTTTCATGACCTTTTTATCTAGAAAATATGCCTAAACCTAGATTTTCAATGCAGTTGTAAGTCATTAATTTTGTTTACATTGTTCATTTTGTGTTTTTTTTTTTTTGAAGATCTGCGATGTGATGTGATGTGATGGTCAGAAATGTGAACTTTTTGGGCCCAATAGGGGGAGCCAATTCCATATTCTATTGAGGTTTCCTGGCATTATTGCAGTTGCCCCTTTGTCAAAGTCAAAATACTTTCTTTGTCTTTGCTGTCTACAGGGCTCCATAAAAGACACTTTTCCTTAAAAATGATGCAGTATTTTATGCTAATTATCTTTTATTCATTAATACTACATTTATTAATCTATTATGGCCATGCCTTGGAAACTCTGAAATAGGGTCATTGTTTTCAAATGTGTATTTTTATTGGATGTTAAGGTAATCTTATAAATATAACCTTTTCACAATAAAATCAATATAGAAAATACAGAACATTTTAATGTTCTTAGAAAACCTTTATGTATAGTATTCTGTGATTAGGTTAATAAAGATGGGAACATCTCTATTCAGCTTTTTAAACTAATCAAATTTATAAAGTAATTAAAATCACATGACTCTATTATATATGTCTATTTAAAAAAAAAGCAGATCATACTTTTAAAGAAATAGAGATCCTAAACTAAGTTCAAGGTCTACCACAGTGAATCATTTAGGTTGGTATTGAATTTCCATAATTGTTTGGTTTTGTCTTTTATTCCCAGTAATAAAGAAAGAGAAATAGTTTTTCACTTTTTTGAAGAATGTAGGGTAGCTTTAGTCATAAGACATTCTCTGATCATAAAAGTTTTCAGTCTGATATTTACATTCATCTTGACAAGGGACATGGAATTATATTAATATTTTGCATGGGAATTCATTTGCTTTCATAGTTTAAATGCATACAATTTTTTAATTTCTACATAGTTGTCATTTTATAAAACTTAATTCCCTAGCTAGCTACATATCTATATATGCTAGGTTATAACATAGGATGAATGCATTTGAGTTGACTCATACATGCAGATGTGTGCAGACATACACAAATACACACACATCCTCTTTATTTCCTGTGTATACAGTGACTAGCATGATAATGGACATATATTATGTGTTAAGTAAGTAATTAATGACAGATTACTTATTTTAAATTTCAAGAGAAATAAATCTCTAGCTTATTGTTTGATTTTAGCAGAGGAGTAAATATATATATTTTTCCCCCTATGGAACTCTTCTTGTTTTTTTTTTGTTTTTTTTTTTTTTTTTTTTTTTTTTTTTTAATTGCTGCTAAAGCATCATTGGAATATGATTATCCTACCAGGATCCTAAAATACAATAGCATTTAGTCAATTTCCAGTTTTACTTTGAAAAATAATTAAATGTGCTATATATGATTTTCTAATTCAAAGATTAGTCCTCATTAGTCTTTGTGTTACCTTAACATACAGTAGAGTTTTTGCCGTATGGTAGATACTTCATGAAAGTTGAATAAATGAATGAATGAGTGGGTGAATTTTTACTGACTGTGGGCCCTTGAGCTGTACTTTTACCTGTTTTCTCCTACATGAAATTAGATGCTAATGCTCTGCTTTGCTCATAAGGTTGATGGGTTAATCAAACGAGGAATGGAAGAGCTTTAAAAATTGTAGATATTTTAAATCATAAATTTGAATAATGAGAACACTACATTTTTATAATTCAGAATACTGGCTGTTTTGGATACAACTTTATTTTTACCTTAAGAAAGAGACAAGCATATTATTGCATATTTGAAAATTTCTTTATGGGAATATCTCTTTAATTATTTATTTATATTTTAAAAATTGTATATGTTTATGATGTACAACATGATATTTTGAAATATGTATACAATGTAGAATGGCTTAATTGAGCTAATTAACACATATGTTACGTCACATGCTCTCTTAGTAATTTTCTTTTTTTTTTGTTATAATGTATTCTGCAGTTTACTTATTTATTTATTAAGTAGATTTGGGGGTATGAGTGCAATTTTGTTACATGTGTATATTACATAGTGTTGTAGTCTGTACTTTTTGTATAACCATCACCTAAGTAGCGTTCATTGTACTCATTAGGTAATTTTTCCTCCCTTATCCTCCTCCCACCCCTCCCACCTTTCTGAATCTCCAATGTCTACTATTCCACTCTCTATAACCAGGTGTAGGAGAATGCCCCTTTTTTGCAATGCTACAGTGAATCATGATATATGAATAGCCAGATAGACCCATGTCTGCTGAAGTTGGATCCTTGTTATGCCCAATTACCCTTTTGTTCTTCATACCTCAAAATATCATTTTGCCCCAGTGGCAAGGCATTAATGGGCCATGCCAACTCTAGTGTATGTGCTATTATGGAACATGTAATACTAGTTTCAGAGTTCCTGCTTTTAATTGAAGAGCTACATAGTTACAGTATCATGCCATGGATTCTAATTCACTAGAAGAGCTAAAGAAGAAAAGTCTATTGAAAGTTTTCCCAAATAACATTATTTTTAAATTGGTGAGTATTTTGATTAATGGGATATTAGGGGATGATGCATTTTCATTTGTAAATAAAAATCGAGATTTAAAAAATAATTGTTAAAGAAGGCCATTTTAGAATAATCACATCCCTCCTGAGAAAAGTTGTCTTGACAACAGTACCATTTATAGTTAGAAATGATGAATATTTTATTTCTCCAAGGAAAATTCTCCCTAAGTATGCTAGACAGTGATCTGGCTAAATGTTCATCAGGCTCAATCATTTCTGGTGCAAAAATACACTATCGACTTTTTGGCTCAATAATAATCAAGGCTTACATTTTGGTTTGTAAAGAAAGGATTTTCATATACATTTATTACTAGTATTCTGTGAGATATGAAAAGGAGATATTATTGACCTCATTTTACAGAAATGGTACATATCTAATAAGTGGCAAAAATAGAACTAAAGGAATGAAGATTGGTTTTTTCTTTGCATCATTTTGCCAGTGTGCAGAAACATCTGACACATTTCATAGTTACGTTTTTGCTCATGTTGTAATCCATTTTTTCATATCTTGAAGTTCGTATTTTTTCAATTGGTAATGTTTTATTCTCTTTGCCTATCAAGAATTGGCTAAAATTAAAATATCCAGTACAAATTTTAGTCTTTTTGGGTGTTAATGAAAGTAAAATCATTTAAATAAATGACTATTCAAATTAAAAGGCAAGTTTCAGAATTCATTTTGTGTAATCATTTATTGTAAGTCAGCAAACATTCATCCAGTGTGTACTATGTGCCAGGCAATGTGGGATGTTCAAGATAAATAAAACACTATTTCTATGGGAGGGATGGAAGGACACATCTATAAAGTACTGACAGCTTTCAGAGTATTGACATTGAAATTGCTGCATGATATCAGAGGATAGAGCATTCATTTTCAGTTAAAAAGTTCATGAGGGCTGTGGGAAGAGGTGGCACTTGAGGTGCATCTTGAAAAAGTAGATGTATTTGAGGAGGGAAGTTAAAGTGAGGGTGTAACATCTACTATAGGAAATGACATGTGCAATCCAATGTGGTCAGGGAGCAAGAGGGGAGAGCAAGCTATTCGGAGATGAGATGGAATGTTAAGTGGGGTCTGACTTTAGAAGGCCTTGGTGCAATTTTAAAGCGAACATGTATTATCCAATAAAGTCTGTTAATATGAATTCAATGGCTTAGTGAATTACACAATTGTTTGTATCTGATTATATGTGATACGGAGCTTTCATGATATAAATTTACATTCTGTCTTCACCTATAGACTATGTTAAAATCCATTCACTAATGAAACCTTATAACTGTATTGTGATTAAAGTTTAAGACATATTTTACTTTAAATAGTATACTTTCAGAAACCTTAATGACTATTTTCACAGTGATTTTAAAGTTAAAGTAGTGTTATATGGAATATTTAATTTCATACGCAGTATGATTTACTTTAACACAGGTTCACTGTTTGGATTCTATTCATAAGAGGGTAGAATTTATTTATTTAATTTCAAAATATTAAGGGGAGGTACAAATGTTTTCATTACATGACTACCTTGTGTAATGCTTAATTTGGGGCTTTTAGTGTGCCGATTACCAGAATAGCATTCATTGTACCCGATAGGTAAGCTTTTACCCATTACTTCCCTCTCACATTCCCCCATTCTTGGTTTCCAATGTCCTTTACATCTCTTTGTGCTGTACCCATGTGTGTCAATCCTTTAGCTCCAAATTATTAGTGAATATATGTGGTGTTTGTTTTTCCATTCCGGAGATATTTCACTTAGATTAATGGCCTCCAGTTCCATCTATGTTGCTGCAAAAGACATTTTTTCATTCCTTTTTATAGCTGAGTAGTATTCCATGGTGTGTGTGTATATATATACATATATATATATATATATCACATTATCTTTATCCACTCATGAATTGATGGGCACTAAGGTTGATTCCACATCTTTGCAGTTGTGAAGTGTGCTGTAATAAACATTCGAGTGCAGATGCCTTTTTGAAAAAAAAAAAAAAAAAAAGACTTCTTTTCCTTTCAGTAGATATCCAGTAGTGAGACTGCTGGATCCATTTTCCATAAAGGTTGTACTAATTTGCAGTCCCATCAACAGTGCATAAGTGGTCCTTTCTGCATCCATGCTAGCATCTGTTGTTTTTGGACTTTTTAGTAATGGCCACTCTGGCAGGGGTAAGGTAGCATTTTGCTGTGGTTTTAATTCACATTTCCCTGATGAGTAGTCATGTTGAGCAATTTTTCATATGTTTGTTGGACATCTGTCTATCTTCTTTTGAAAAACTTCTAGTCATGTCTTTTGCCTACTTTTTCATGGGATTGTTTGTTTTCTTCTTGTTGATTTGAGTTGTTTGTAGATTCTGGATATTCACCCTTCATTGGATGTATACTTTGAGAATATTTTCTCTCATTCTTTATGTTATCTAATAATCAACTCTGTTGATTATTTTCTTT
This sequence comes from Indri indri, assembly GCA_004363605.1. NCBI lineage: Eukaryota > Metazoa > Chordata > Mammalia > Primates > Indriidae > Indri > Indri indri. The sequence goes on from RJWJ010002110.1 coordinate 80,926, forward strand.
GCTGTACAGAAGCTTTATAAGTTAAATAAGTCCCATTTATTTATTTTTGTTATTGCTATAATTGCCTTTGGGGACTTAGTCATAAATTCTTTGCTAGGTCAATGTCTGGAAGAATTTTTCCTATGTTTTCTTCTAGAAATTATATGATTTCATGCCCAACATTTAAGTCTTTTATCCATCTTAAATTAATTTTTATATATGGTGAGAGATAGGGGTCCTTTTTCATTCTTCTGCATGTGGCTATCCAGTTTTCCCAGCACCATTTATTAAGTAGAGCTTCCTTTCCCCAGTGTATGTTGTTGTCTGCTTTGTTGAACATCAGTTGGTTGTAGGTAGATGGTTTTATTTCTGAGTTCTCTATTCTGTTCCATTGGTCTGTGTGTCTACTTTGTTTTTTATAGCAGTACCATGCTGTTTTGATTACCATAGCCTTGTAGTATAATTTGAAGTCAGATAACATGATGCCTCCAGATTTGTTATTTTTGCTTAAGATTGCTTTGGGTAGAATTTAATTTAGGATTTCTTGGTTGGATTTAGAGTGCCACTGTCAATTCCCTTGGAAGTCAGCCATTTTGCTGGTTAGGAGGCATTAAAACAAAGATTGAATTGAGTGTAGTGGCTCTTTATATTTACATTTCATTTATTTACTTTCTTTTATTGACTGCACAGGAATTTATTAGTCCCCATTTATCATTAGAGCACACTCTATCTTGAGACGCTCTGAGGCCTTAAATTCGATATGTAATTACAACAGTGATATTTTTATTTTGAAGATAATTTATGAAAGACAGTAAATTGAAATTAAAGAACGATGACTCTTCCCCTTTTTCATTCTTTTCTTCCTTTGTATCAAACTCTGTACAACTTAGAAAATACCAAGTTGTGTGATCGTGAACCTAATGCCCTCAAGGAGCCTACAGTCCAGTAAATGGATGAACACTCACCATAGTGAAACAACATCGATACCACATCAGAGGGTGCTGTGTAGGCATATGTGTTTAAATTGTTCTTTCTGTCTTTGTGGGTGCCTTATAGAAAAGTACTTGAGTGTGGGTCTCAAAAGAAAATTACAGGCCGGGCGTGGTGGCTCATGCCTGTAATCCTAGCACTCTGGGAGGCCGAAGCAGGCAGATTGTTTGAGCTCAGGAGTTCGAAACCAGCCTGAGCAAGAGTGAGACCCTGTCTCTACCAAAAATAGAAAGAAATTAATTGGACAGCTAAATATATATATATAGAAAAAATTAGCTGGGCATGGTGATTCATGCCTGTAGTCCCAGCTACTCAGGAGGCTGAGACAGTAGGATTGCTTGAAGCCAGGAGTTTGAGGTTGCTGTGAGCTAGGCTGATGCCACGGCACTCACCCTAGGCAAAAGAGTGAGACTCTGTCTCAAAAAAAAAAAAAAAAAAAAAAAAAAGAAAAAGAAAATTGCATGCAATGGGCACAGAGGACTAGGGAAGAGTATTCCAGCCAGTTAGAGTGACAGGAATAAAGACACAGCTCAACAAAGGAGAATGAATGATAAGTTGAGGGGAAGTGATGGGAGATGAACATGGAAAAGCTGGCTATGGCACCATAAATGAAGTAATACAGAGTTTGGATCTCATTAATTAGGCTGGGGAAAGCATGGAAAATGTTTAAACAGTACTGTGACATGTCGAATTCTGTAAAACAAAAAAATAATTACAATTCTGAGAATGAGTTTAAAGGACTGGTGGCTTATATTGTTTTTCCTGCAGGGTTTTAGCTATGACAACAGAGGAAGTATTTTGTTCAGTCTCTCATGTCGTACACAGTTCCTACTACAGTGTATTAATGTAGCCTACTCAATACATGTTTATTCATTGAGTGAAAGCCACTATTTTTCCCCCAATCCTAATTAAAACTCAGCTAGATTTTTACCAAAAACAAACAAACAAAAACTCAAAAATAATGAAAGAAGGAAAGAAAGGAAGTAAATAAAGTGAGAGAGAAGTAAAAATTGAACTAGAAGGTAGTGAATGGATAATATAGAATATATTTGAGGAACATTTCAAAGTGGAATTCAAAGGTGCTTGGTTGTAAACAAAGGAGAGGAATTGTGGTATACTACTACTGTGGCCCCAGGGAAACACCACCTCCCTGTTTTCATGCCCTTGTATAGTATCTTTCCTTTAATATGGACTTCACCATGTGACTGGCATTGGTCATGAGACATTAGTAAATGAGATGCAAGCGAGGCTTGATAAATGCTTATGTATTGGGGTTGGTCCTTTTGGAATGCGTGTGGTTAGAGTGCACCTTCTTGGAAGAGCTGCCATACCGCGAGGAAGCCCAAGAAATGATATAAGAAGATCTATTTGGAGGAAGGTGGAGATCCACAGCTAACACCCAATGTTTCGTGCTTCCAACTAGTCTCAACTGTCAGGCCACTTTGCAGCTTCCACACATTCTAGCACCCCAGCTATACCATATAAAGCATAAAAACTACCTATTAAAACCACAGAATTTTAAGAGATAACGACTGGTGGTTGTTATTGGAGCTCGTAAAGTTTTTAGGTACTTTGTTACATAGTAATATATAACTTCAAAAGGAATCAAGAATGGTTTTATTATATGTGGGCTGAATTAGTTGCTGGATTGTGGCACCTTAATTTATCTAAGATCGAAAAATGCAAGAGGGGTAGTCCTTCTGCTAATACACTAGACCAGGAACTTCTGAAAGGAGGAATAAATATTTTTACTACATCTTAGCACATGGCAGGTACTCAAAAGTGTTTGCTAAATGTAGTATTCAAAGCAAGCCATACTTAGAATAATGATATACCATTCGGTTACTGCTAGACTTAGAACTGTCGAAATGGCTTTCTTTTATAAAAATTTTTATTTTGGTTATCATAGAACTTTGTGACCTAACATACAGAATAAAAACAGAAGGTGTAAACACATGCACACCATACAGACACATATGCACAAAAAAAAGGAAGAAAAAAATGTTGGTTGAATGGGAGCTGGTTAGATCACATCTCATGGGAAAAATTTAAGATCCATATCACCTGTTGAAACACTTAAATTAATGAAAAAATTTCTATAACATAACATAAGCCAGGTTTATTCTTTCTATTAAATTTAAGCTAACTTATATAGAATGCCATGTATGGCAAACTTGTAATTATACACACAGCTTATATACATGGGTAAGAAAATGTGGGTTTCCAATGCAATGAGAGGCAAATGATGTGTCTGGAGATTGGTTATCACTTCTTGATAAAAATGTGTAATTAAGCAATCTTAAATAAGTGATGGTGTCTACATAGGGTAGCTTAAATGTATGTGGAATTTTCAAAGCTTTAAGTTCCTTCTACCAAGTTTTGCATAATTCTTACATCTTCATTACTATCAAAGCTGAATTTTCCCAACAAGAACATCCCTAGAGCCTTGGTCATTCTGGAAGAAAAGGGGAAACAAAGTGATGTGGTAGAATCAATTATATCACTGAAAGATAATGAAAGATTTTTTGTTTCAGTATCCTAAATTTAAAGCAACAGGGGGCAGTAGAATATTTTGAGTACGGGACAGAAGGGCAAGGGGCTGGTCAGTGGAGGAGGATGCTGGAATCTCCCAGGAAGTGTTTTTTTTGTTTGTTTGTTTTTTTGTTTGTTTGTTTTTAATAAATAAGACTGTCTTTGATCATTACTTATATTTTCTGTTTTCACAGTCTTGCAAGCTGGGGATAAATCGTTGCATGTAGTCAACATTAATAGTAAACAAAACCCACCCATTTAGGAAAACAGCTTTTACTCCTTTCTCAACTACATCAGTAAATAGAATTTGCTCCCATGTATAATATATAACACCAAATTATGTTAATTCCCATTTCCTCTTCTGTATAACTTTGTTTCAAAATCCTAAAGAGTAACATAGAAGGACTCAAATTAGGAAGCATGAGTATTATGAGCCAGATAGCCAAGTGAGCATTTACTTTTTTAATAGATTTCTTTTTCCTTCAATTTGAGGTCTTTATCCCCTGTACTTTCTCATGCTATTTATATTTTAGCAAGTCAAACCAAACCACTTTTCATTCCCAGAGAAATCCTTTGCTCTCCTGCCTCTGTGCCTTTGCTCATACTGTACCTTTTATTCTTTTACTCTGTATCCATGGCTCCAAGATATAATCAATTCTTCAAAACTTATTTTGGATTCCAGATTCCAGATTGGTGACCACTCTGATATTTCCCCAGCCAAAGGCAATTGCATCCTTCCTTGCATTCTTGATAGTAGTATCCATGCACTTAATTATAGCACTCAATTTTCCACCTTTTAAAAAAATCTCATCATTTAAATAAACTTTATTTTTCTTACATGATTGTCAACTCCTTGAGTGCAGAAATTCGTCTCTCTGACTCACATTGCACCTACTAGAGTTCCTTATTCTTATTAGATATGTGGTTAATATTCATTCCATCAATAAATATAATTACTCTTGTTGAATCTTACCAACACTGTATTCAGACATTCAAGAAGTTAGAGGTGAATGGACAAGAAACTAACATCTCTTAAGTGATTTAGTATGTACCAGGGATTCTAATTCCTTGTGTCAGTTCTCTTTAAATCCTCATGGCAACTGTTTAAGGTAAGTAATGTTATGTCCATGCAGTTGAGGACATGGATCTCACAGGCATTAACGTGCCCAAGCTCATGGGGGTAACGTAAGGCAGAACTGGGACTAGAGACCATCCCCCTTTCCCCCGCCACCTCCAAAGCTCATGTTGTTTTCACTGCACAGCAAAGAGTTATTTATTATCCACTGTGCACATATTGCTTTAGGAACTATTGATTCAACATTGAATAAAATATTATCTTGTCTTTGAAAGGCTCACAGTCAACATGGGAGAGATTAAAGTAATTATTATGATTCTGAGTGATAAGTGCTTTAAAATGTCCTATGGGTACCAGCCCAGGGATCATTAGCTCTATGTAGTGAGAGATGCACTTCATGAAGAGCTGTAGATCAGACTTGAGAAGTGATGGGGTCTTGAGGGATTAGCATTTCACCACGTGGAGATGTTAGAAAGACTATGGACATAGTCTAAGGTGAAGAAACTCGATGGCTTAGCCCAAATTACCAGTTCATTGGCTGGGAGTGGACTTGGGAGTTTTGAATATAATGAGAAGAGAGCGGAAAATGCCGTCACTTCACAGTAGGATCTCTGGAGCACTCCACGTTACCAACAGGCAACCTGATGTATTAAATCACATGGGAGCAGAGGTTTATAGTCTATGGATTAGATATCAAAGAAGTGGTTTATACTGAAACTGTAAGGTCAGACAGGAAAAATAAGAGAGGAAACATAGCGTGGTTTAGAAAGCATGGGCTTTGAAGTCAGATAGACGAAGCTTTGAATCTTAGCTTTGGCACTCTTTAGCTACATGATCTTGACCAGTAACCCAATCCTCTGAGTTTCAGTCACTGCCTCTGTAAAATGGGGCCATTAACTATCTCAAAGTCTCCAAGTATGGTCAGTTAACAGCAGTACTGTACCTGTTACTGAAATAATGTTTACCGAAAGCTATATTCTGGATATTCTTAAACTAAAGGAGTAAATACGCTTAATATTCTTATCACAGCGAAGTTATTCTCATGTATTTCACAAACAACTTTTTTGTTTACTGAAAGATTTTAAGTAAGAACACCAATTATAGCATTGCCTGGGCTAAAACCTTCTATAGATGCTCACATTCCTACTTTCAATCTCTGAATAAGGCAGTGAAACCCCTTCCTGTTTATAACCGGTCTTTCCATTTTTTTTCTTTATCTTCTCTGTTTCTTTTTTTACAGGGTCCTTTTTCGTCAGTTATTTTCGTTTCTCCTATTTTTTAACTTACAACTTTTTATAGCTCTTTTTCTCTGCCTATAAATATGGTTAATATTCTCCTGTCCCCAAAAAAAAAAAAAAAAAAAAAGAAAGAAAAAAAAAAAGAAAAAACAACACAAAAAAAGTAAGCAACAAACACGATCTGCTTTACTTGTCAAGACCCCGTTTCTCTCCTCTCTATAGCTAGACATCTTGATAAAATTTGTTTGCTGTATCTTCTACCTAATTTCTTATTAATTCCTCATCCTACTGTGCTAACCTCTATGTCCTTTGCCACACCACCCTTAAAATTCCTTTTACTAAATTTATTGGTAACCCTCCTAATCTCCTCTTACCAAATCTGGTGGCCCAGTCTTCACATGCAACTTGGGATAAGATTTACCACCATCTTCTCCTCAAACAGTAATATTTCTTCAAATTTCTTTCTTGCTCTTTTTTTTTCCCCTTCATTATCTCTATGCTTTCTGGACAAGCTCACTAATTTTCCAGTTTTTAAGTACCGCTATGAATTGGCAATGCTAAAACCTGTATCTTATCTCTGAACTTTAGATTTGTACATGAAAATACTCACTGTCCATGCAAACTTAGATGAAACATTAGCAATTCAAACTTAGCCAGCACAAAACCATTCTCTTTCTGTATGTGATCTTCTCCTTCATCCCACCAAGAATTTGTTTCCTCTATTTCCTTTGCAGTTCATAGCACCATCATTCCCTGAGTTACCTAGGAAACAAACATGGGTATCAGAGTCAGACTTTCCTCTTATCCCTCCTTCAGTAAACCTTTATCCCTGGCAATTTTCCCTGTTAAGTATCTCTTGAATCTTTCTCTTCATTTCCTCTTCTGTTCACCAGTGCCCCAGTTTTGCCTCTCACCATCCTTTTCCTATATTATTACACGGGTCCGAAATGGTTTTGCTGGGTAGAGGCATGCAGCACCTCAGTGCCTTCAGGTGACTTTGTCCCAATTGCTGCAGAGCACTCTATCCCAACCCCAAGCCTCTCTATGTATTTATCCTGGAAGCTCTTTCATGCTGTTTTTTCTTATCCTCTCACTAAACATTCAAATGAAGGGAATGGACTTATCTGTATTCTCAAAGCTTATCACAGTTTTGGTAGTCCAAAAATCTTTATGGCCTAAAATCAATATTTTATAACAAAATAATTTTGAGAAAGAAAATGAATAAATGGGAAAATTTGGGGGCAAATAGAAAACAGATTTGAACTTTAAACTCTGCATCCCATTTTAAAACCTTGCTGTTATAACAAGATTATCTCTCAGATATTTATGTTCCCAAGTAAATATTTTAATGATAATTTTTTAAAAATGTGATGAAATAAGGTAGAATTTCTTTACATTGTAATTCAATGGCAGTGTTATAAATTAAAAATGAGATAATCTATGTAAAATTCTTGGGATAGGTTTTGGTGCATTGTAGATAAGAATTCTGATTTTTTAAAAATACAAATTATTATGGAAACTTATTTATAAAATTTTGCTACTTGAAGTGAGCTGTGATTATTCCACTGCACTTCAGCCTGAGCCACAGAGTGAGGTCCCATCTCTAAAAACAATATATAAAAAAATAAAATATTGCTACAAAAATGTTTGCCAATTTTCTCAAACTTATGTGCTGTTACTGGCAGTGAATGGTTTTGTATGGTTTGCCAGTTTTGTTCTTATAAATAAGAACATTTTGGAGTTCTAGAAAATAGTCCAATCAGTGCTAATAGTTGTGTATAACTATTCTAATTGAGAATGATGATCCGTTATAAAATATTTGGTAAATTATACAGAATATAGAGGCTTTATTGCTGGTAAAATTAATCTAATTTTGTTTGAAAGATACTCTATTAAGCCACCATAAATGTGTATCCAGTAAATTATTTGATTTAGTATTCAGCTGAAAGCATATTGAGTTTCTCAGAGATTTCAATATCAGTTCTATTTCTGTGAGCACTTTAGCTTTCTAATACAAGGAATGCAGTTTGAATTGTTTACTGCTGTAAGCCACTGGTTATTTTCAGGCATAATGGAATAATGGTGTTCAGCCACAATGTGGTATTTTCTAAAAGCACATGAAATATTTCATGAATAAGATTAGCTAAAGAATTTGGTCTCCTTTTATGACCATGACAGTTTAGGTGTGCAACATGAGAAGTTTGTATTTTCAGAAAAGTTTCTCAGAGTTTTATTTTAATGAAAGTGAAACTCTTTCTTATAGGATCAGATATTGGGTTTCCACTAACTGTGTTAAATATCTGGTTTTAAGTTACAGTATGGAAAATTTGGGTTACTCACTTATTTAGGCATTTTATTGTGAACCAAGAAGAGTTTAATATAATTACAATCTTCTAAAACTGTCATACATATATGATGGTGTGATTGTAAATTCATTCTTTCGTAAAATACTAAGAATTTTATAATTTCATCTTCCTCCGAATGTCTTGGGGGCTTTGTTTCCTGCTGTCCTGGCCCCACCACCCCTCACCCCTGCTTCTACACAGGGTTTGCTGGCTGGGCAGTGTGGGTCAGGAGGTTGGAGGAGGCATGGCCGGGCAGCGGGCAGCAGGACCAGAAGCAAGACTGGAACATTCTCTTCTCCTGTGAGGCTGCAGGACTTCAGCAGCTTCTTTCGGGTCAAAAAGAAAAATAAGGTGCAGAGGAGTAAAGTTTAACATGATAGGATTTTAGAAATGACAAACTTGGTTCTATTTGGATTCTTACAGTCTATAAAATAAATGTTGCTTTTTTGTGGTGAGGATCTTTTAAAAGCAGAAAGAAAGAAACACTGTATTATACTTGCTGAAAAACACTCTTGAAATTCCTAGAAACATCTCCTGGGAGTAAATATTACAGTTTTAGTCATTTTGGTGGTTTATTGAATTGACAAAACTTCATGAATATTAAATGAATGTCATTGCAATAAAATATTAACTTGAATTTATGAGAAATAATTTATTTTTATATAACTGGATAAGCATTTCTTTTGGTGATTAAATCATATTATGAGTTTCTTATGAAATGAAAGGTAAATTGCCTTTTATTTGTCTCTATATATACATCAAAACATTACATTAAAAAGTTATAAAAATTTTAGTGTATATATATATATACACATGTATATTCCATCCTTTGAGAGTATAAATGTCTATATCTCAGAGAAGCACAGATTGTTTTAGATTATCATTTTTAGTTTATGTTCACAGAACATTTTCATGAGTAATTCCTATTTATAGACTGTTGTATAAATTATATTTTATAGTTATAAGTAAAATTAAATTATATATTGAAGAACAAACTAAAACGTTATTTAGAGTAGAGCTTATAATTAATATTTTTACATCACTTCAAATGGCAAATTTAAAACAGATTTTCCTGCTTTTATTAGTTATTATTTTATTTCAATACTGATTTTCATGGAGTTTTGTCTGTAAGAAATTGATTATGATTTTTGATACTGAATTTTCAATAGAGGGATTGTTATTATTCAGTTATTTAAAATGTATTTGGTGAACATTAACCCTCAATCCAAGCTTTCTTGTCGTGTAAGAATGTTCTCTTACATAGAAGATTGACAAGAAAAGAACTTTAACCCTAACCAAACAGTAATACCAAAGGTTTTGAATTGCCCCAGCAAGCTATGTGGCATTTGGGTAGGAGGGATTTTCATTTTATAGCATTAGTCAAGTGGTTTCATGACAATATTGCATTCTAGCAATAATTGTTTCTGCCGGCCCCCAAGCATGATAACCATTGGTATGGTATTTTCTTTAGTAGTTCATTATTTGTGTCTCTGCTTGTCTTTATCAAATTTTTAGCTGAGATATTTGTATTCTGATATAACATTACAATGAAAACAGACTGTTCTGGGTTTGAATGTTTAAAAAAAGCCAACATTTTTGTCAGTGGGAATTTATTCCTGTTTCTGCTAATTATAAACAGCACATAGGTGAACTTGTGATAGCTGGTCACTAATAATGCCTGGTGATCATTATGAGAAATAACATTTTAAAAATGAAAGGAGAAAGCATGTAATGATTCTACTGAATGAGTAAGAACATTTTAAGAGTTATTGAAAATAGTTCAATCGGCGATAATCAAATTTTACTCAGGAGAAATTACTATATTATGCCACTTAACAGTTAGTAATTTTTTATTGTAAATGTCCCTTCAAAGAACTGAGATTTAATTTATACACATACAAACTTGGTTAAAGAAGTTTATATATTATTCCAAGTTACTATTAAATTATTTTATGGCCTGAAATGCTTTTATTATTAAACATACGTGTTTGATAATTTCTATATGATTGGTTGGAATTTGACATGATTAAGAGATTTTTTGGTTCTCTGATTGGGATAGTGATTCTAGAGTTGTTGCAAGATTTTGTTCATAAACCATATTGATTTTGTTAATCACATTCTCCTGTAGTCTCTTATAAAAATATTTGGCTTTTTGTAAAATATGGCCTTCTGATTACTTTCTGCCTCCTATGTTCTTTGTCTTTTAAAATTTATCCTCTTCACTGCTTACGTGTCTTAGTGTGTGTATTCTTATAGCTATTTTTTAGGGTTACAATGATAAATATTTCATCTATTATAACTGAAAATAGAATGTTATTCTTGTTTTGTAGGTATTTGTTTATCAATTCGGAGGCAATTAAAGTTAAATATCAGGGAATCAGCATTTTTCTGCAATTCCCCAGATTATGTATATATGCTAATAAAAGCAAGATAACATAGTGGAAAGTGTCTATCTCTGGTCTCAGAAACAGAAGGATTTCTATCATATCTCTCTACTTATTGGCTGTGTTATCTTGGATGACTTTCTGTGTCTCGATTTTCTCATCTGTAAAACATAAATAACATTATTTGCCTCTCACGATTAAATGAAGTCACATTAAGATATGATAACGATTAGAAACACCAAATGATGATGAGTACAAAAAACCTTCCTTCCCATTTGGGAAATGATATTTTATTTTACAGTTTTAGAGGTTAATATACATACATCCACACTCTTATTCAACAGATTTATATATTGAATAAAAAATATACATAGATATTAATGAGTTCTTGTTGTTTGTCAGTCTCTGTTCTAGATTATTGAGATACATTATTTAACAAAACAAAGACCCATGTCTTTGGGGAGCTTAATATTTTAAAAAGTGAATATTGCAAGTTTTCGTTTAATGTCATTAATGTTTATTTGGAACCATTCTAGCAGTCTCGGCTGTCCATTTTCTTGAGTCACAATATATTCATGTTTCTGTGAACTAATGGGAAGAAGGAAAAGTAGAACAGGATAAATTTGTTTCTCATATAAAAGGAGGTCTTATGAATTGATTTAAAAAGACAAACTGTAAGAGAAATTGAGTAAATGATACTAATAGATAACTCACTAAAAAACAAAACAAACAAACAAACAAAAAAAACAAAAAAAGAGCTGCAGTTGACCAGTATCATGGAAAACTGCTCAAACTCACTAGTAAATAGGGACATGCAAATAAAAGTATGAATATATGGTTTTTTGCTCATAAAATTGGCAAAAAGGAAAAATGTCAATAACATCCAGTGTTGCTAAAGATGTGGGAAAAATAAGCACATTTCTACATAGGGATGCAGACAGTAACTTTTTTGGAAAGTAATTTGTGTTACCAAGTAAAATTAAAAAGGAAAAAAAATATGATCATACCCAATATGCAGCATTTTCACTTTTAGTAATATATCTTGTAGAAATAAAAGTACTAATATGTAAAAATGTGTTTTCAACAATGTATACATTACTATTTGAAATTTAAAAAGCTGGAAAAAAACCTTGAAGTTTCTCAATAAAGGGACATTTCAAGACAAAAGTACTAGTACATGAAATTGTGTCTCCAAGGCATACTGTCTTCATCCGTGTGTGAGAGCAAAAAATGGAAAAAAACAAAACAAAACAAAACATGAATGTTCATTGATAACAGAGTACTTCAGCAGACTATGGTGAATTCAAAGTATGTAGCATTACGTAGATATTAAAAAAATGAATTAGAGCTCTTGGCATCAACATAGATGGATACCTGTGATATCTTGTTAAGTGAGAAAAGCAATTATGCTTGTGACGAACTTATTTTAATCATATTTTGGTTTTTAAAAATCTGCATTTGTGGTTATTTCAAATTTGAAGATGTTTTATGAATATCGATAAAGATAGGGAAGAATATGTGCCAAATTGTTAGTATTTGTTGCTTAAGTGGGGAGGTTGTTGATGAATTTATTTTAATCTTGTTTTGGTTTTTAAAAATCAGCATGCATGGTTATTTCAAATTTGAAGATGTTTTATGAATATAGGTAAAGGTAGGGAAGAATGCATACCAGATTATTAATATTTGTCACTAATGATGACAAATTGTTGTTAATGGGAGCAGGGAAGGCCTGACACTTGACTTTCTTCTTTCTGATTTATTTGAGTTGTTACAATTATCATTTATGTAACAGCATAATAAAGAAACAAAACATAGGAAAGTAAAAATTTCAAGCTATTAAAAATGGTCTACTTAGGGCATCATTGGTATGTCTTTTCTCAGTGTAGACGTGAATACAGGGGTCTTTTGGAACACTTTGCATTATTTAATAGCTGTTTAGTAAATATTTCAGTCATTCATTAATGGAAATATATTGAAAACCTCTATATCTAAGGGCTTTTATCACCCATCCCCCTCCCCACACACAAACATACACACTCTCTGAAACATTTACTGTGTATTCTATATATTTATTATATATTAATCTATATTTATAACACTTAGAGGGCTATTATGTACAAGTTACCTTTGTCTATAAATAATTTTCCTGCTTAGTTTAGACTTTTATTTTCTTGGTAGTGGGAGCGGGCCAGGCAGGGATAGTATCAGACCACAATAAAGTCACTACCCTCTGGCTTCCTCCCGGTTTCTAAAAATGTGAGCTGGGCAAGACATAAAGAACTTTATACATTCATTCACTAAGTTATTTCAAGGTTTATTGCTTGCTAAGTCTTGTGGGAGGAACAAAGATTTATTCACAGGTCTTTTACCTACAAGGAGTTTACAGTTCTCCAGGTTATAAACGTGTCATCAACTCCATAACACTTAATTTTTTTCTTTTCATAAAGCCTAGATTAAGGTTTTATTATATATCAACTTGTATGCAAAAATTAAAACCCTTCAATTCTTAACTTTTAAATAAGGAGACAAGACAAAGGCATGATTTCATCGTGGGATGCCTGAAGATGTGTTGAAAATTATAGTGAAGACGTAGAGGACAGACATGCTGTACTGCAATGATGGGTACCACAGGCATTGCACTTGGACCCAAGTATATTTGGTCTTCTTATTCTAGACTAGTTTACTATGTCTCACTGAAATTCATCTGCTAAAACCACTTCTATCTAATAAAACTTCCATTCTTTAAGCCTACAGTACTATATAGAAAGAAGCATTTTAATTACCTTTCATTCCTAGGATTCTCTTCGTGAAAGGATTGACTTTTATTTATATATTAATGTATTTTATATATTTATATTATATTTTATTATATATTCATATAAGAAATCTACTGATACCAGAAGAAGTGCTATGATTTTTTTTGTACCCATACATTAGTGTTTGTTGATACGTTGTGCATTTTTAATTCATCTGCATATTTTTGGCTAGTATTATTCTCTAACAATCCTGGCAATACTTGAGATTTTTTTTATCTCTAGGGATTCTTCCTGTTTTCCAATTCATTGTTCTTAGTGTTTTGTGATCAAGGAAAGCAGATAACCAAATTTTCTAAACTATATTTAAAATAAGTATTAATAGGCCCAGAAGGAGGGCTTGCAGTATTCCCTTATGTTTAAAGCACATAAGCATAGTGGAAAAATGTGTGAGGTATTTTGACTTCTTGGATTCATTGTGTTTTTTAAAAATTTATTCATTGTTTGTTTTACTTACTAGTTCACTGCCATGTTCCGACAAGTTAAAGGTTTCAGAAGATTTGCTTCTGGATATGTGACATAAATAGGAGAGTTTAATATCTCCTTGAATTTAAGTTGCTACAATTCATAAGGTTTTTTCCTCATGTATCTGTCTATCACACAGTATTAATGATGACCCAGTATATTTAGATTTAATTAACATAGTCTGAAAAAAAAGCTTCATTGTGGAGCTCAAGTTGGTAAAAAAAAACAAAACAAATGAACAAACAAACAAAACCCTAAAACAAAACAAAACTAAGAGGCTTCAGTTTCATTTTTTTAAGGGAAATAACAAAGCATTCAACCTTTAAGAATTACAATGAGACCCTCTAACATAGCAAATTTTTCAGGTAATTTATTGAAAGAACAATTCAATGAACAGGAACTTCTCTAGTGATTAGAAGGTGTCTTGGGAATTAGAGGTGCATGAGCTGCAGTTCCAGTCAGACCTGAATTTGAATCATTTCTCCTTTATTAGGTTATATAAAGTGAGCTATCTAACCATGTTGAGCCTCAGTTTCTACATCTGTAAAATGGGATATCAATACTGCAATACTGCACTTCTAAGTTTGTTGTTGGGAATAAAGAACACTTGTCAGGTACCTCTAGCCTAGGCCTAGAGCCTGTTGCCATCAGTAACTGGTGGTTTAGCATTTAGTTATAACATACCAAAGTTGTTTGTAATGAATTACTACTGTAAAGGATAAACTATGACACTTGCTACAAGAATGCATTTTTCAAAATCATTTTTTAAATTCTCATTAGAGGATAAAAGAACAAATAGTGAGACAATCCTAAAGAATCTACATCTCTTTGTTGTGACTGATTCTGAACAAAAGGAAAAAGAAATTTAAATAAAGGATTTCCGTTGGATTTCTAGCCTTATAGAAGAATCATTTTTCAAAAATGCTTGTATGTTTTAATTTAATGATGCACTCTTTGGGGAGATGGTCCATTTTTTGTGCATTCATCATGGCTCTAAAACTGAGTTTGGATGAAAAGCATGTAGTGCTTGCCTTGTTCTTACATCAGAAGAATTTTTTCTTTTGTCCATTTTATGCTTGTTTCCAAAGGCTTAAAATGAAAGCTTTGTTTCTGCAATAATGGCTTAGTGTAGGCTTACATTGTTGATCCCCTCAGTAGATGCAATGTAATCCACTTTGGTAATGTGAATTTTTAAACAATCATAGGCCTCTGCCATTAACCCTTCTCTACTAATGATAATACTCTACAAAAACTACAAAGGAACTCAGGCCTAGCTTAACATCAGACTTGGAGCGCACTTAGCTGAATTTGCATTTCTTATTTTAGCAGCAGTGAATTGCTGAGCATATGTTGAACTTCATCAATACCCGAAGTAGAATAGGTGATTGTGAAACTAATGTTCAAGTGCAAGCATTCAAACACAAACAAGGGAAACTAGAAGAAAATAATGATGAAACGCATTAAAAGTGCTTTTCCAGTCCAAAATTCCCCTTGAAGGGGCTTCGGCTGTTGTTGCTTTTTGCAATATTTTTTAACTTGACCTGTTGCTTTGCTTAGTTCATTGTAGTGCAAATGTCTCAATAAAGCTGTACATGAGTCATTTTTTTTCCTCCTCAGTTCAGGCTACTTGGATAATAGCTCACTTTGAACACAAGCATGGGAACCTATTGAATGTTTCCTGCATAAAGCCTAGAGAGCTTTGCTCAGCAGCTTGACATGTTCCTTTAGGAGAGAGAAATGGTAAATTAGCTAAGAGTAATTTTATTCCATGACATATTTCCAAACTAACGTTGAGAATACATTTCCACCTAGTATTTGGATTCCACTTTAGGGACTTAGAACTAAGGTTTCCTGAGTTTTGTTAAGTAATATATATGGTGGGTGACTAAGTTAAGATATTCTTTAGGGATTTGTAGACATTTAAAGCTTTACCTAAAGCAGAGAGGACTTTACTGCTATTCTTATTGAAGCTGCAGTACTGTATGCCTTCAGGGCTGTGGATTTAATAAACAAAAGATCTGTCACCAAGCTTGGTTCACAGTAGGGGGTAGATGTAATTATATACTTTAAAGGGGAAAAGACTGTTGTTATTATTTTACATTTATTGAGTGCCAACATTTTGTAATGTGCTGTACCTAACATAGAATTAGACACAGTCCTTGCCCAGTGGACTATCTATTTAAATTAGACACAATCTAAATATTTCTCTTAAGTAGTTCCTGTGTTTTCAAATTTGTTACACGGTGCATTGTACGAGTGTACAAAAGTATTATTGTACTTGCAAATGTTATTTAAAACTATACAGGCTTTCAAAGACAGGTGGTAAAATAAGATGTGATTATGAGACTATATAATTGCTTCTGTTTTGCAGGTCTTTTCCTTTAACAATTATTATAGATCCAACTTGAAATGGGAAGCTGGAGAAGTATTAAATTTGGAAAATGACAGATAAATCCTGTTGGTTTTTCTTTGGAAAAATACGGCAGTTTAACAATAATAGTGCCACTTGTGAACTAGTTTTGAAATTCTATTTGTTCATGTAGTTTTTAATTAATTCCAGTCTGGAATTCCACGAGGGTCGCCAATAAGCACCCACGAAAAATTGTTGAAGGAATGAATGAAATGGGTTTACACGTGTAAGTTGGTGCTAGTCATGGTTTTCTGAGGATTTTCTTTGTGATTTTAGAGTCTGAGGGGGCAGCGTTGTACTGGCTTTGGGCCAACAGTAAAAAACAAAACAAAACAAAACAAAAAAACAAAAACAAAACACAAACCAAAACATCTCCAAACCAAAAAATTTTCCTGAGAATATCTTTGTTGAAGAGCCCTGGTTTGGAATGTATTCTTTCTGATAAAGATGTTTCTTGTCTCTCAGCAAGATCTAAGCATGACGACCCAGCAGATCTTCAAGGACTGTGAGAGTCCTTAGAGCTGTCTCATTCCTCACCAGTGATCAAAGGACTTTCCACACCAGATTCCTGGTTTCAAGGGAGGCAGTCCCCGTACCCTGTAGTCAGCTTGCTGGTCTATTATGTAGACACACACAATTCCTATCATCTCTATTATAAGTCAGGGTGGTAATAGGGGAAAATGTGCAGATAAACATAAATAATACATAAGTTGGTCTATTTATGTATTTTCCCTATGTATTGTGATTATTTGACACCAACTGCTGTATTCTCAGCTGCGGCATGTGCGTTCAGTACCCTGTTGGTCTTACACAGTGCACATCAATTCTCAATTGCATGACCGTAGCTGTGCACTCAGTAAACAGAAACGAGCATCCTTGGTATCACAGCGGCATCACTCAGCCTTGAGTTTGAATCTTTTACTGCCATTTACACTCTGTGTAATCCAAGCCAGTTACTTAACTTTTCTGAGCCCCCAGCTCCTTAGATGTAAAATGGGGGTGATGATTGTACTGAACTTGCCTTCCATTCACTCACCACACGGACACTCTTCTCCCTGCCTATTGGCCGAGATTTTATCGCCCAAATTCACTTGCCATGTTCTTATCACCAAATCCGATAGCCTCTTCAATCACTTCCCCTTCCTAGTCCTCACTGCTCTCTTTCCTCATCCCTGTTTTGTAAGTTAATGGAAAGATTTTGCCTCAACTGTTTTAAACTCCTTTCATTCTCCCCTTCTCCTTCACTAGTATTGCAAAAGGCTTAAGTGTTGACTATTACATTTATTGTATGGATCCACATAGATCCGCATAGCACCCTCCAACCTACATCTCTGCCTTTAGGCCTTTTATCTCCAACTCTGCACTAGACACAACCATCCGTTTGTTTTTGAAGAAACTCCATCAAACATATAAAGGCTAAATGTAACATTTCTCCTCCAAACCAATGTCTCTTGGTTTTCCTGTTTCTGTTAGGCTACAAACCACTCAGCCATTTGATAGTTAATTGCCAAAATGCTGCCGATTCTCCCACCACACTGTCTTTCCTAGCTTCCACGTTCCTTGCTTGCTCTTGCCTCCCGCAGCAGCAGGAAACTCCTTCACGCTGCACCATTTCTAATCTTCGTAGTAAATGAGGAACCATAAAGTTCAAACTGGGGTGCTGGGCTCTGGTGACTAGCTTCTGACGCAGTGACCAAGAGACCTAAATGCATACAGATTATTCCCGACTCTGGAGCCCAACTGGACTGAATAGATGAGATGCCTTTCAATCCAGTAGAAATACTATAATACTTGTTGCCTGTTCACTGTGTTGGAATCATAAGGGAAGATTCACAAAGTGTGAAATACATGGGAGCAAATGGCTCTTTGTTTTCCTACTTAGTATCACCTTATTTTAGACCTTACTGCCTCATACTCAGATTTTTCTCTTAGTCTTTTTTGCTTTTATTTTTCCTCTCCCTACAAATTGTCTGACAAATTCTTTTTTCAAATCTAATTTGATCCTAAATTTCTGTTTAAACTTTCGGTAGCTTAATCCTCCTGAAAGGACCATGGTTCTCAAATGTGCTCCTGGACCAGCAGGGAGCATCTCCCGGGGGAATTGTTAGAAATGCAAATTATCCGCCTCCATGCAAGACCGGCTGACTGAGAATGTGTGGGGGTGGGGCCCAGCAATCCCGGCTTCAACAAGTCCTCCAGGTGATTCTGATGCACTAATAGTAGATGACACCCAGTGCTTTAGCTAGGAAAGCAATAAATGTTAGCTGGGCTTTTAGCATCCTCCTCAGTGCTGGCCATCTGGGTTCCAGGCTTGCATTTCCTGCTTTCCTCTCTCCCAAAACCTCTTTCTTAATTTAGCCCTTTGTGAATTCAGGATCCTCTGTGCTTACCGTGTTGTCCATCTTTTTGTATGGTTTTTGTTGGTTTGCCTCTTTAATCTAACCATTTCTTCACAGTCTAGGTTTATGTATTACTTCCATGAACCTCCTCTGAAATTAAATACTGTAGTAGTTATACAATACCAATATTATTTAAGAGCGGTCATGCATTATTCTCTTTAATCATTATATCTTATGTCTTATGCCCCAAAATAAGCTCCAGGAAAAGCAAGTCAATGTCTAAGACCTGTTTCAGTTCCTTCCGGTGTTTAGTACAGGGCTTCTTTATAGTTTTTCATGATGAATTTCAGGACTACAGAGACTAACGGTATTGAACATTCTGGGCTCTTTATTACTCCTTGTCAATATAGCTTCACCTTCTAACTAACAGCTCTTAGGGACACTATGTTGGTAAAAGGAGTCTTCTATGTTGGTATATTGGTTGGATAAGTAGCATTTTAAAGTTGCTTCAGAGTTTGCCAAGTACTTTCGTGGAAATATGTTACGAGATCCTCCTAAAAACCCTGTGATATAAGTGCTTGTATTACCTCCATTTTGCAGATTCGAGGAATAAAAATTGTCATACATTGAAAAGTTCCACTCTCTAGTTGAGAGTGAAAAAACTATGGAGATTAGGGCAGTAATCCCCTACCTAAGCAAAGATACTAAAATATTCAGGTCTCTTTGTAGAAGATTTCAGCTCAAAAATATATCGTAACCTTGGATATCCACAGCATTTATCCATGTAAAAATTCTAATATCTTGTTTTCCAGGCAAGAGTAACCCAGTCTTTATAGTTAAATATATATAGTCCAAGAGCATAATATGTATGAAAAAAAAAGAATGGATTCTGTCTTTGGCCGAAGATGTTAACATTTAAGGGATTGGAGACAATTATCAGAATAAATGCTTGTATGTGCATACATGCCTATTTAAAATCAATAGTGAGAGTTTTAGCTATATAAATTGAATAAATCAGATTCAAAAGACCTTTTTCTACTTTTACATTAAGAAAAATCCGGAGAGATATCAGTCTAAATTTTATCTTTTTTTCCTGACTTTTTCTGGGAAAGTGGACTAGGAAAAGAATTGAACATGTAGCTGATACAAGAGTTTAGCCAAAATGGAACTTGCCCTAAAAATCTATGGAAACAGGAATATTCCATTCCAGTTCAGTTAGCTGCAGCCTGTATTTAGGCATAGAAAACATATCATATTGGGCAGAGTTTAAGATTATCATAGGAAAAACAGGTAGACAGAATTTTTATAAGCTAAATTGTCACTTGAAGAATTACCATAAAATATTTTGTTGTTGATTTTTACCCTTTAATTATTCCCATGCATCTTGCATGGTATATCACTTATAGAATGTGTTCAATTTGTATTTACTAAATCATTTAATTTATACTTAAAATATTTTTAATTTGGAAGTTTGTAATATGACCTTGAAGGCACTTTGGATAACTTGTGATTAATGACAACTAAAAATTTTCAAAGCAAAAGCAAGCACTTAAAGAGGCGAATAAATAAGATTATGAACACTTGTGGGAAAAAATGAAAAACAAGAGTGTTGGGTGGTGAAATGGAGCTTGCTAAAAAGTATCTTAAAAGTTGGCCCTAGTC
The DNA here is from genome assembly GCA_004363605.1 of Indri indri. Taxonomy (NCBI): domain Eukaryota; kingdom Metazoa; phylum Chordata; class Mammalia; order Primates; family Indriidae; genus Indri; species Indri indri. The sequence continues at coordinate 101,158 of RJWJ010002110.1, forward strand.
ATTATAGCACAAGAAAACCAGTCTGAGGACCAAATCATGTAGCACTTGAGACTCCTGAAATAGAATCTCTGGAACCATCATCTAGGCACAACACCATTTGCTTTGCTGCTTCCAGGACCCCAAGTGCATTGAGGCAATGTAGATGAGCTAAAATGTTGTATCGGTGAGGTGCTGCTCACCTGACCAGGCCATTTTCCTGGTCTCCTTGCCATTGGTGTTAAAGTGGAGGAAATGATTATGGGGCTACTCTGTTTAGAATCTCCTTTAAAGTAATAGAATGATGAAAAGAATAAAATAACCAAAGGGCTAAAAACTGCGTGTCCTCAATAATTCCTGAAAACAATCAGGAATTGAAAAGCCATAGGAAAGAGATTTCTTGTGCAGCATGGTGACTATAGTTGATGACAGTATATTGTAGTCTTCAAAAATGCAAAGAGAGTGGATATCAATTGTTCTCACCATAAAAATGATAACTGTGAAATAATGCATTTGTTAGTCAGCTAGATTTACCATTCAATAATGTATATGTAGTTCAAAACATGCATGACAAATACATCCAATCTTATACAAAGAGACACAAGAGGACTGTTGGAGGTGGCAGATATGTTTATTATCTTGATTGTGGTGATGGTAACACAAATGTATGCATATATGTCTAAACTCATCAGATCGTATACATTAATTATATTTAGCTTTTTGTATATCGTTTGTTCCTCAGTAAAGCTGGAAAATAAAGAAAAGCTATAGAAGACCAGGCAGCTGTTTTTTTCCTCCTAACTCCTCTTGCTCCTTTTCTCTTCCTCCTCCTCTTCCTCTTTTTTTCCATTTTTCTTTTCCTCCTTTCCTTCCTAAGCTCTTTTTTCCTCCTATGTCCCTCATCCTTCTGACCCTTTCCTTCCTCTTCTCCCTTTTACCCTCATCTTACTAATTCCACTGAATGCAAAGAGAAGCAATAGTGAAAGATAGCTTTCAAACTGCTCTCAAGTTTATCTCACTTCTGTTCAAGGGAACAGCCTAAACTCAATACAAGTGTCTCAGAACGATGCTCTTGAAAAAAATGTCTTACAGGACAGCTTTAGTCTGATGGCCAACTCTGATTCAATCAACTATGGCCAATGACATGGGGTTAGGAAACACAAACCCATCCACATATATTGGAGAATAAGGTGAGATAGATCTCAAAAAGAAAAAAAATAAAATTAAAACAAAAAGGAAAGAAGGAAGGGAAGGAGGGATAAAAAAGAAATAAAAGAAAAATTGTCAACTTGTCAATTTGGGCTTCACAGATGTCCTGAAAAGTACCTTCTACACAATTCATTCTTCCAAATTTTTCCATCGGATGACCAAAATGGAACATACCTAATAAGTTTTATTTATTTCAAAGCACTGGCTTTACACATGTATGACCAAATATTTTGCCCTAAGTTTCATTGAAGTTTAAGAAACAGCCCTATCTAGAATATTTGAATTTTGAAATTTTGCTATAAAGGATATCATTCCTTCATTATGGTGTTCGGTATCTTTCATTTAAATATAAAAACAACAAATTCCTCTTTGAGTTCAAAGCTAGAAAAGAAAAGCTCTTGGTGAACTAGTGGTTTTCCTTATATTCAAATATAATTTTATATACACATTGTGACCAATAAATATTTGCTTCATGGTAGAATAAATAAAGAAATGAAAGAAATCTATGTTATTTAGCTCTTCCTTTGGCTGCTAGAAATTTAGTGCTCAGTTTTGTGTTAGGCAGTAGTTTTTCTTAGTTGTGTTCCTGGCATATTCTTGTTCATCCTCATTTGCTATTTTAATGCTCTTTTATGATTTTACTCTATCTGCGCCCTTCAAAAATCTGTTTTGGAAGTAGCTGGAATATAAATAGCATTAAAAAACTGCACATTCTGACATTTACAGTTGTAGGGATAATTCCATTTTAAGGATGATTCAGTTTCCAAATAAAGTTATTAGATATCTACCTAAATATATTTTGATTGTCACATAGATCTTCTCAGACTCTAGTGTTGCTTGTTTTTTGTTGTTTTCCTTCCCATGAGAACATTTCTCTATCTACTCAAAAATGTGTAATGACTCAGTTTGGCTTGGTTTGTTAAACTGATGTTTTCAAGGGCATTTAACTCTCCTGAATCCTGTCACAAGCCTTAAATTTTCTTAATTGTGCCAACTCCCATATGGATTTCTCTACCCTAGAAGGTATATAGCTAAGCTACCCATCTTGCTCATTTCCAACTTTGAGCTTTCATTCTTTCTGGATCTTATTTGCATGTGCTTGCATTTTTCTTTGCTTTTCAACCATTCACTCCACTTTTGTCTTGTCTTTCAAACCCTGGCTTAAGTCTAACCTCTTTTGGTAAGACTTACTTAATGAACTCTAAGTGACTCTTATTCCAAGTCTCCTTGGAATTATGTACTCAGTTTTTACTCTATTAATTTACCCTTATTTGTATGACATGTTGAAAGCATTGTGAAGCCTTTTTTAAAAGTATGTGAATGAGTTCTGGCTCTAGTTAGAAAATTTGATAATTATTTCTTAGACTGTGTCTTCTTTTCCTTTTTTATATTTTCTCTAAACCACAGAGTTTAATGGCCTTATTAAATGACGTTGGCTCCTAGACTCTCGGATTAAAGCATAGAATATTGATTATGTTGGCTTTAGCAAACATTTTATTAGGAAATAACATGAGAATTGTTTCCAGAAAATTTAAACTTCATCTTAGAAAGGTGAAACACAAGTTTTGGTAGAATTATCCATTAAGCCATCCCAAACAGCAGGTTTGTAAGCTAGTTACTTTGTTTCTCCTCCTATTATTCATATTCTTTCCAGATCGATTGAGGCATATGGCTTTAATTATCAAATATATGCTGAGGACATGCAGAGCCACAGCTTTTTCCTGACTTTTCCAATGAAGCTAGTTCCTAACAGCAACATTTGCCAGATTATTTTATTGTATTATGACATTAAACATGGACCAGCAGAGGTCTGGCTAATTGGAAATGATACCTTTTCCCCTCTAACTGCTTATTTACTTTCCAAGAAGCTAATTTAGTTTGGTTATAAACTGAAACCTCGTAATCCAGTATAAATGAGTTTGGTCATATAATATGGATAGCTAGACTGGGAGAAATCCTATAAATAAATAAACAAAAATTCTGAAAATAATTATTTTAAAAAAGGAAAAAATGAAGTTTTATTGCTTTTATTTACTACCTGTAAGATGGGAAATAACATTGAATACTTGTTTTTCTTCCTCCCTTTAATGAATTGGCAAACATTATCTGTAATTAGTGGGTTAATTGCTTGTAGGCAAAGATTTGCTAAAGAGCTTAAAATTAAAATGAGTTTATTTCATTTCACTGGAAAATAAGTGAAACTCTCTTATTATTCTTGTAATAAAATACAAAAAAAACCTTTTAAAACTGAAATTTAAATAATAAATATGCCAAATGCAATTGATACATATGATGTATCAAAACTTTAAAATTATTTGAAACCATAAAGCACTTGTTAGCAGCTGTCTACTCCACTAATTAACGTCATCTATCTCTCTTGAATTATGGCACTGTGATTTCTGTCAAAGCAGAACTTATGCTGTCTATTTTATATTTGTTGAAAATTTAAATGAGTAATGGGAATATGATGCCTTTGGCTTTTAGGGCATATTCTACATCAAGGAATTGTACGATGGGAGAGCCAACAAGACTCCGTAGAGTGAAGTGGTCATCAAAGTGAGCTCCAGGGAACCTAAAAGTTTCTTGGAACTACCCCAAGGGGTGCCAGGAAGAAGAAGGGGATTTTTGGTTAAGTTGGAATGTTCGTTTCAGTTCTTTGAATAATTTTAATGGAAATATGGAATCAACTTTTGAACAAAGTTGGAACACCACTAAGTCCAGTACCTTCTTTTTAGATGAGAAATTATCTAGAAAAGTGAAGTAATTTGATGAATGGCACAAAAATATTTTGTTAGTGCTTGAATTTGAACATAGTACTATGAATTTTTAGATGATTTTTCTTTCACTGCAAGTAGAATAAAATCCTTTAGGTAAAGGGGAAGAATACATTTTAAATATTTTAATATTAAACAAATAATTAATTTTTGAAGTTAAAAAAGTGGAAAACTACCAAACTCCTGAAATTTTCTGTAAGATTCGAAACTGTTAGTTAACGTACTGTATTTTGTGTATTTAGCTTGTCTAATTTTTATCTTTATTTAGCTCTAATTGCCAGTTTTTACCATGATAAAAAGGGTGAAATAAGAGGTTTAAAATTTGAAAAAAAAAATTATATTTGAAAAATGAGTTAGGATATGTAGAATTTTAAGAAAAAATCTAAGAAATGGTTATTAGATTTTAGTTGTGTACTAGGCACTCTACTATATGCTATGCATTCAAAAACAAAGGATAAGAGACTCTAGAACCAAGGAATTCACAATTCAACAGGAAAAGACAATCCAAAATTGAACTGTGATATAATGATGATACTGTTGTAACAGAGAAGTGATTTTGAGCCGGGCCTTGAAGTGAAGATGAGAGTGTTTGAGGAAAAAATGAATTTGTGTGTCTGTATGACTCTGTATGGAAGTAGGCGAAGTGTGAAGAGAAGACAGAGATATTGATTGATTCATGTCGATGCTACTAAACTAAGTTTTGGAAGCTGGAGAATAGGGTAGAATACAGGGTATTGGACAAGTCCCATTAATCTTCAGCTGGAGATGTCCAGTGGACAGAAGATAGCTTAACATTCAGGCAAGAAGTTAAGGCTGTGGATATTCACTCATTTATTCATTCAGTCATTAAATGATATTTGTTGTTAATTGTGTCTCAGGCATTTTAATAGGCACTATGTTAGGGAAGGAAATACATGAATGAAAAGACATCAACTGTTTCTTCGAGAAATTTACAGTCCATCAAGGGGACGGACATGTAAACAAATATAATTTAATTAGTAAGAAAATTATATTATAATACACAATTACATGAAATGAGATGCAATTGAAATTTATGATGCATAATCATATTAGAATAATTATAATGTTCTATAATTCTAAATAAAATTATATTGCATTATTATTAAGTAAAGAGAATTGCTTTCCTGGGAATCTTTGCTGAAAGTATTCATTTTATAAGAGAAAGAGCAGCTTATACTGTCTAGAAGGCTTCACAGAGGAGGTAACTTTTGCATTGAGGATTGACAGAGGATATTGGAAGTCACTACTAGCATATTATTAAAACCATTGGAGTAGACTCTATCTAAATATACCAGTTAAGCATGTATTTTGATTGAAAAGTAGATTTTGCTCATACTTCTCAAAGTTAGGCTTTAACTCCTTCATAGCAAATAACTCTCTGGTTCCTGTAATAGTCTAAGCTTAATTTTAAGTGTACATGATGCTTGATATTTTCATGATAATTAAACAAGTTCTAATAATTTGCTTGTGAATAATATGCTTAGGATCTAATCAACTTTGTTAGATGATGATGCTGTTTTTCATCGTATGTCAACCATTCAGAGAAATGACATGGGCTGCTTTTCTGAGGCTTTTTCTTACTTTCATGAGGCTTTTCTTGACTTGCCTGCTTTTTCATGGCTTTGTCAAGTTCTTTGGCTACACTAATTTTGTCATTTTTTAATTTTCTTCTTTGCCGCCTTCCTTTTCCCACTTCGATTTCTGTTCTGTTTTGTTTTTTGTTTTTTTTTTCCATTTAAACCTTATATCAGAGCACTGCACTATAAACTCTGATTTTACACTTTTGTTACCACAACTTTAGTGGTATTGACTGTGCAAATCTATCTGAATGGTCGGTTTATTCTGTCTTCTTTTTTTCTTTACCAAATGGTGTATAGATTTTTTCTTTTCAATTAGTTTAGCATAAATCAATATTCCAGGAGGTAGCAGAGCTCAGATCAGATGGTGACACTAAACTCCTTTCCTGCGTAGAACTTAATGTGGTTTGAGGTATCCATATGCCACTAAATCTTAAATGTAATTGTGAAAGGCATAAAATAAAAATAATGTGTTTGGTGATAATGATGTTGGTGCTAGATTAGCAGTATTGCGAATTATTCCTTGTTAATAATACAGCATCAGTTTTGGATTTTGAAAAAACAGTTATTCCTTTCATCTGGGTCTTATCCTAGAAGGTAGGGAGAGTTATAATTTGTTGATTCATAACATGTTTGCAAGGAAAAACTAATTAATAGGTTTAAAGCACTTAGAAAGCATGAAATGTTATATACATAATAATTATATAATCTCACAAGATAGATATTTATGTTTGTAAGCATATACTCACTAACTCTCATTTCTCACTGTTGGCTTTAGGACTTCTTTGATTTGGGAAGAGTATTTTCTTCCTTTCTCCAGAAAATTGACTATATGGGAAGAGCATATATAGTATTAATTCATATTGAAAGGTAAATCATTTAGAAGTTATATCAAATTGTGGAGTTAGAATAGTTCTGCAGATTATGTAGTCCAACATTTGACAAGGAAAAAGAAGTCTTAAAATATAGGTAAATTTATTAAGTGATAAAGCCAAGACTGGTTCCCATGCTCATGTTAATATTTGGTCTCCAGTTGCAGCTGTCTTTAAAGCAAGACTGTAAGAAAGTCAGAAAATAAAACAATCAAACAAAAAAGCTGAAAAAACTTGCTGTAGACAATTAAATTCCTTTATATAAGAAAATTCAGGTTTTTATTGACACTATGTTGTAAAGTGGTTCTGCATTTTTGCCAAAGTACTATTAGAGACAATATTTGGTCTCTTTTATGACAGCAGACATGTTTTTATAATGTTTTCAGTAAAATTCCATAAAGATTTCTATGCATTCACATAGGAAACAACATTTTAGAGAAGGAAAATTATTATGGCAATATAAAAATAGGTTATATTTGGAGGTAAAAGAAAATTGTATCAGAAGGCAGAACTTGCTAGAAATAAGGCTAATGAAATGCATTCTTTAGCTATTGCTATGTGATAATATTCACTTACAAAAGCAGTATTATGGATTTTCAGGAGTAAATTAGTGAACAGTGGGTAAGAATATTGCAGTCATTCTGAAAAGTGAAATTAGATGTTATATATTAATATAATTTAAAAATAGATTTTTATAAATACATTTATGTTTTCAAATAGTAATTAATTACAGCTAATATAGCTAACATTTCCTGGATACTATGATGGCAGTCACTGTAATAAGTGTTTTTCATGAACTTGCTCGTTAATTTTTTCTTATATCAATCCTTGGCACTAGATTTTTTATTTTTTTTCATTTTAAAACATTAGGGTGGTACAAATGTTTTTGGTTACATGGATTGCTTTTGTAATGCTTTAGTCAGAGAAGTGTGCCCATCACCTAGATAGCATTCATTGTACCCGTTAGGTAGGTTTTCATCCACTCTCTCCTACCCACTCCGCTTGATTTCTGCTGAATTTTACTTCTCTCTGTGCACATGTGTGTTCATCAGTTAATTCTGATTTAATAGAGTGTACTTGTGGTGTTTTTTTTTTTTTTTTGCC